>JASANE010014787.1:0-26019 GCA_030248225.1 Trileptium ribeirensis
TTTATGTTGTTCTTCGTTCAGTTACGTATCATACTGAATACAAAGCTGTGTTGTGGTTGCGTTGTCCTGGTTCTTTCTGTATGATCTCTGGAAATATACATGAATTGGTAAGGCAACTGCACTCCAATTTAAAGGGGTAATATTAAAACAACTATGTGTGATATTTGTGTCTGTATCGGGCCTGTATATTCATAAAAGCGAGCCAAATAATTAACAACTGGTGTTAAGCCCTAAAAATTTGCAGATTAACACACACATCATGTCCTAGACAATAAAAGTATTAAATATAAATTTTTTTACACAATCGGTGTAGTTAAACTGAAATATTTGCTTATGCTAATCTGAATTAATTGTAAATTTAAATTTTAAATTTATTAAGATAGTCGAAGAGGTTGTCATGATGCAGATTAGCGACCGTTTTCGCGTGATTGGCATACGATTTCGTCCGAAATAAAAATGAGATCTATTTGGAAAATGAAATATTTAAAATAATAATCACATCCATAAATTAATATTCAATGTATGTTGAGCGTCAGATGATTATGAGCATGTGTGGACAAAACGATAGAGGACTCAGTTATATAAAACTTATTGTTATTTGAGTAATTTCAATACCGTTTCGTATTATCCTGCATCAATGTTATAGGTTCGCATCTATATTGTTTGAGCGAAACAGTTTACACGTAGGCGTTAATGTTAAAATTTTATTTCGCTATAACGCATTTTGGCAGGAAACTAATAGTATTTCGGGAACAGAGCAATTATAGTCACGATTTACGAGATTAATTTCAGAGTTTTCAAATAAGTTTTAGTTATTTATCAAGCAAATTATTTTTTAATATCATATAAAGCAGTGTGAAATTGTTACTGTTGTTGAATTTAAGACATTAAAATATTATTTAACTGCTGGATGTTAACTGCTGCATGATGGTACTTGGATGAGCATCTTAGTGAATATGATATAATGTGTTATGTGTTTGGCGCCTGCGGAAAGGTCATAGGGGTTGGGCGACCTATCGGCGAACAGTGTGGTAGCCGATTCCTCGGGAGGGGGGTGGCATCGCAGCCTCAGGTTTAGCCCCTATCCACCTATGAGCATGCAATATTGAGTGGTAAACCTGGATTGAACACAATAATGCCAAAATTACACGGATGTTGTCTGTCCTGGACCCGAAAAAACTAGCAGTAAGCAACTTTCAAGTTAACGATTATTTAGTTTAATTTACATAATTTACAGCAGAAATAATTGCTGGCGTTAACTTATTACTGACGTTTGCTAAGAAATGACACATGAGAGGCCAGAACTTACGGCATGTCGATTTGTATTTATGACCACGAAATAGGTTCAGTAATGCCAAAAATATTAAAAAAGCTTACTATTCGAATATTTGACTAAAGCACGAACTATAGAGTTAAGCAGTGTTCTGCAACCTGATTATTACAGTAATGAAAGCATGGTTTAACCGATGTAAATTAATGTGTTGATGGTTTTTAGTTAAAGGCATCGACATATGTCAAACAAATTTAAGGTAACGCGAACATAAATTTAATATCACTGTTCATATCAAAGATGAGGTAAATGATACGTGTGTCTCCGGAATGGAACTAAAATTAGCTGGAACTTTTAATATTTGTGTGACGGAGAACCGGGTCCACTGGAAAAAGTTAAAAATGGCAGTAGACAAGGTCCTCAGGTATCACATGATATCTACCATAAATCAAAGATCTCATCTTACTTGTAACTTAGTACAAGTGATACCTAAAATTCTGAATCGAACAGTTAACAGATGTCACTTTTTAATGATGATTCCACAGTTCTACTTCACGAACGGAAGCTCGTCAAGTCAAATAGATAATCACCAAATACAAAATTTACGTAGCATTGTAGTAAAAGTCACTTCAGTAAAATTGATTAATCCATTTCACATATAGACTTGTTGCAAATAATAATAATAATAAAATTTACTATACGTAATATGGCCAAAAATGCTGATTTAACAGCAAAAATAATACCAGATGCGGTTTATAAATGCTCATCTACATCGGGGCCACTATGACACACCAAGACAAATATTTTGAGCCATCGATGAAACCGAACCGAGTTATGACGACTAACAATTGCATCGGTAATTATTTGAACTAGCTGTGTGATCTTAACTAAATAATACGAGGACATACTACTTATGGTAGTTGGAATGGATAAGTAAAAGGGCCATGGATACCCTGAACAAAGTTAGGTTTTTGGTTTTCTAACAATTTATACTTCAGTTTTAATACACGCAAACACCTGTTTCGCTTTATCGCAAGTATAGCAAACAGCTTTAGTAGCTTTATTAATGACTGAAGATTATGTCAATGTAGAAATGAACATTTAGGACTTTAATTTTAGTTTTAATATTTAATGAATAGCAAACAACGTTGAATTAATTAGGAAGTAGAATGTGAATGGACCTTGTCAGGAAAGCTTGGAGCAATAATAATAGTTTAGGAACTGGAGAACAAAACAACTGAAAATACTTTGTTTCATACAAAAACAATAGGCATTGCTGTTAAATTAAATGGATCGAAGAGCCTTCGTTGCAACGTTGCACTGCGGTGTAGTAGCACTGGGCATAATACTGAGGTATGATGTATCTGTTGATTATGTAACAAGTTTGGCTGTCGAAAAGTAAACATTTGCTGAAAATCTTGCGTATCACTGTTAGACGTAGCAATGCATTTCTTTATAGAAATGAGTCAGAGCAGTATTTAATGTCGACGTTTTATGCAAATGAAATGACATTTTAATGGACCAGAATATATCAGCGTGATAGTGACACACCTTAACCACTAGGCGGTCGGAACACTAAAAGCAACTGTGGTGCAATCATTATAATACGCTTGCATCAAAGCTAACGTGCGAAGTAAGGTCCTTTCTGGGTCTAACATGAAAATAACTGTCAAACGTGTGTTTAACGCTCAAAACTTCATTTTATGAGAAATTTTTGATAAAATCATAGTGACCAGATAGCGTACCTCAACAGGAGTATCTAACTGCTGTTGGTGCCCAAAACCTGACGTAAAAGCAAGCTTATCCCAAATGTTGTAGGACGACTGAATTCAAATTCTTAACACACATTTTGCGTACGATTGCTTAGCTAACTGTAACTGCCATTAGATTTGGTTTTTTATATGCTCTACCAGTCCGAGGTGTCTTCATTTACGGTGTACTTCGAATATAAGCGATGTGTGACAGTGTTTTATTATAATATAGTCCGTATTTTAGTGTGGTTAAAGGAGCTTTATAATTATTCGGCGTTTACGTTATAAAGGACCCCCATGTGAAAGTTTTGTCTCCCAATGGTCTAGGCCACACCATCCAGTGGTATACCGTATATACCTGCACTATAGAATGCAACACACGGTGTACATGACACCATCAACTTAATTATAGTGCTAAATTTTCCTACTATTTATTAATTACTGACGGTGTCAAGCACACCATCCACAAACACATTACATAAGGCGCGTAAGTAACAGCATGGTGTAGCTAACACCATATAAATTTTGTGGTGTGGTCTACACCATACTATTATCGACACTACACTACTTGTGTATACTGTCTGAAAATACAATTACAAAGACCATGGTGTCAAAGACATAATACATATGATGGTGGCAGAGACACTGAGGGTGGACAAAACTTTCACATGGGGGTTCTTTATAGCATAAACGCTGCATTAATCGTAGCTTAATTCTTTGTATGCTTTGTTTTGAAGGAAATTTCTTAACCTTAGGGGCCTAATGGAATCTACCATTAGTCTCGCATCGCTTTGTCAGTCACCGGTTTTCCAAGGTGATACGACGACAACGGACTGAGACAAAAATCGTGCTCATACAGTATAAAATGGCATAAGTCTAATATCGGGGCCCAAGAAATGAAAAAAATTTTTTGCTCCGATTTGCCTAAAATTTTGCATACGGGGGTTTTCCAGTATGGGGAATTCATTTTTGACACTTTTAGCGAAAAAAAATTTTTTTGACCAAAAAAATTTTTTTTGACCCAAAAAATTTTGTAAAAATTTTTTTGCCGAAATTCACCCAAAACCATTTTTTGATGCCAACAGAAAAAAAATCAACATATTCAACTTACTTTTTGGATTTGATGCAGTGGAGCGTGGTGAGCGCAACTAAGCAGCATCTCTTAAATTTCGTCAAGAGTCTTTATTTTTTCTCACGCTTGCTATCTGGCTTTGTAATTGTTGCCTCGACTTCTCACATTTCGTTTACTTTTTCTCACGCTAGCTAATTTTGTAACACTTTCATCGTTTACCGCCTGCTTAGTTTTTGTTTGGATGCGAATTCTTTTGGAAACTCGGAATTTTTGAGTTAACAGAACAGCTAAGGGACGAACGAGCTGCCGTTGCATTTTTGCAGCGGCATAACATCATACACACTCAAGTAGAGTGTCCGGTTTGTGCACGTGAAATGACCATGACACGGGATGCCTGTGTGGCTGGTTTCAAGTGGCGTTGCCCCCAAAAGCATGCCAAGCAAAGTATTTTGACCAACAGTTACTTCGCAACCACCAGATTGCCGAATACAAGCAGATTGAATTCCTCGTAAACGTGGCGCACAATACGGTTATTGATTACATGCAGTACCTCCGTGATATCTGTAGCTGGAAGCTTTTGCAAGATCCAGTTCGCCTTGGCGGTCCCGGGGCTGTCTGCCAAATAGACGAGAGCGTCATGGTCAAACGCAAATACAACCGCAGACGGTTTGCAGCGTGAACCATGGGTACTTTCCGGCATATATGATATTCCTTCTAAAGGAGGGCTATTTGTGCTTTGTCGACGACCTTTCTGCAGCAACCCTGCTACCGATTGTCCAACGAGTCATCGCGCCGGGCTCTACGGTGCACTCAGATGAGTGGCGCGCTTATAATGGTCTCAACGGTTTGGGGTACTTCCACGAAAGTTCTTTTCAACGTCTAGCTGAGGTGCATAGCATAATTTGAGGTATGTATTTTATATAATTGCAGGTATCTAACATAATTTGAGGTATCTAACTAACATTTCACATACATTAGAACTAAATTCTAAGATATACAATCAATATCAGGCTTAGTGACAATAGCCCAATTGCGGTTTGTGCCGTCCGCGATATGCTGAGCTTAAGCTTTTACTTAAAGTCAAACCGAGGGGCCTTCCTTATATGAACTTAAACCAAGAATAAAGCCAAAGCCCCAGGTATTAAGCTGTTTTTAACGAAGTAAAGTTGCGTCGCTCTATTTGACTTTGGCCAAACGCTTAGTTCTTCGTTTGATTCTAAAAAAGGTTACGTTTGAAGGAATGGAGAGAGAAATAAAGCGCGCCTGTAAACTGTACCACAGGAGTAGTTTTTTACCAGGTCATTATTGGCATCTTTTAGGCCAGTTCTTTGGCGAAGAACGTGTTAGAAAACAGTTATAATACAAATCTCTGTTATTACTGTTGGGTTTGTCACAGGTAACACCAAACATTCGGCATAAGAACACGCTGAATTACGGCAATTACTGGACACAAAGGTGGACAAGCTGACACGTTTTTGTGTGTTGTATCGAACTTTTCGGGATTTCGCCAGACACTATATTTTGAATGAGATACGTTATGAAAAGTTCAAAAAGGTTTGACAATTTCATACTCAATAGATGGACAAGCTGGCACCATTTTGTGTATTGTATCGAAATTTTCGGTATTCCGGCAGATACTACATTTTGAATGAGATACGTCATGAAAAGTTCAAAAAGTTTTAACGATTCCATACACAATAGATGTACAAACTGGCACCATTTTGTGTATTGTATCGAAATTTTCGGTATTCCGGCAGATACATATTGAATGAGATACGTCATGAAAAGTTCAAAAAGTTTTGACAATTCCATACACAATAGATGGACAAGCTGACACCATTTTGTGTATTGTATCGAAATTTTCGGTATTCCGGCAGATACTACATTTTGAATGAGATACGTCATAAAAGTTTAAAAAGTTTTGACGTGTACATACACAATTGGTGTAAAAAATGAGCACACATTTTTCTGTGTATTGTATCGAAATTTTCGAGTATTCCGGCAGAGACTACATTTTGTATGAGATTAGTCATGAAAAGTTCAAAAAGTTTTGACGATTCCATACACAATAGATGGACAAGCTGACACCATTTTGTGTATTGTATCGAAATTTTGGGTATTCCGGGAGATACTACATTTTGAATGAGATACGTCATGAAAAGTTCAAAAAGTTTTGACGATTCCATACACAATAGATGGACAAGCTGACACCATTTTGTGTATTGTATCGAATTTTTCGGTATTCCGGCAGATACTACATTTTGAATGAGATACGTCATGAAAAGTTTGTAAAGTTTTGACAATTCCATACACAATAGATGGACAAGCTGACACAATTTTGTGTATTGTATCGAAATTTTCGGTATTCCGGCAGATACATATTGAATGAGATAGTCATGAAAAGTTCAAAAAGTTTTGACAATTCCATACACAATAGATGGACAAGCTGACACCATTTTGTGTATTGTATCGAAATTTTCGGTATTCCGGCAGATACTACATTTTGAATGAGATACGTCATAAAAGTTTAAAAAGTTTTGACGATTCCATACAAAATAGATGTAAAAAATGACACCATTTTGTGTATTGTATCGAAATTTTCGGTATTCCGGCAGATACTACATTTTGAATGAGATACGTCATGAAAAGTTCAAAAAGTTTTGACGATTCCATACACAATAGATGGACAAGCTGACACCATTTTGTGTATTGTATCGAAATTTTCGGTATTCCGGGAGATACTACATTTTGAATGAGATACGTCATGAAAAGTTCAAAAAGTTTTGACGATTCCATACACAATAGATGGACAAGCTGACACCATTTTGTGTATTGTATCGAAATTTTCGGTATTCCGGCAGATACTACATTTTGAATGAGATACGTCATGAAAAGTTTGTAAAGTTTTGACAATTCCATACACAATAGATGGACAAGCTGACACCATTTTGTGTATTGTATCGAAATTTTCGGTGTTCCGGCAGATACTACATTTTGAATGAGATACGTCATAAAAGTTCAAAAAGTTTTGACAATTCCATACACAATAGATGTAAAAAATGACACCATTTTGTGTATTGTATCGAAATTTTCGGTATTCCGGCAGATACTACATTTTGAATGAGATACGTCATGAAAAGTTCAAAAAGTTTTGACGATTCCATACACAATAGATGGACAAGCTGACACCATTTTGTGTATTGTATCGAAATTTTCGGTATTCCGGGACATACTACATTTTGAATGAGATACGTCATGAAAAGTTCAAAAAGTTTTGACAATTTCATACTCAATAGATGGACAAGCTGACACCATTTTGTGTATTGTATCGAAATTTTCGGTGTTCCGGGAGATACTACATTTTGAATGAGATACGTCATGAAAAGTTCAAAAAGTTTTTACAATTCCATACACAATAGATGGACAAGCTGACACCATTTTGTGTATTGTATCGAAATTTTCGGTATTCCGGCAGATACTACACTTTGAATGAGATACGTCATGAAAAGTTCAAAAAGTTTTGACGATTCCATACACAATAGCAAAATTGATGTTAGTGTTTGCACCTTGAACGATTTAAATTCTGCAACAGGTAATTGACGAAATGTTGTTGCAATCCTACTATTTTGGAACTGACCAACGTACCAATTTTAATTCCGCGGGTTTCCAGTAAAACAGTTTGCATTATTTCCGCTTGGTTCGGAAGCAGAGTTTATACAATGCCATATTTCAGCGTAAAATCAGCATAAATTTTGCTCTAACTTTGCGATAAGTAACCAATGTTGCCAAAATTTTATAGGACGACTTTAGATGGCTTGAAAATTGGAATGATATCAAGCAAATGATAATCAAGCAAATTATAAAGGAAATAAACCACTAGAACCTAAAATTTGGGGCAATATTCAGGCTATTATTTTATGATAGACGCTATAAAATTTGTTAATTGCTTGTACGAGTTGGTGGAAATTTGGTGCAATTTTATAGCACGTCCTTATGTGGTAATAGGCACACAAATACTATGAACTCCACAGGACCGCCACAAAGGAACGGAAGCGCATCCACTTATTGCTGACAAACGTGAAAAAATTAACTGATGGGATTAAAGCAAAACTAATGTAAACGACAGCGCCCCTACACATTTCTCCAATACCTTCTCAACACATTTGAAGAGCTTGGGACGCCCATGGAGCTTCATCTTGATCCTTTCTTTAATGCTATTAATATAATCTCAGTTTCAGACCTAAATCACCCCAATTGTACTATAATAACATAAATCTTTAATGGATGTGGGCTGATTAGGTTTTTATAAGCACAGCAAATACAAATCCAAACACCACATAAAAATCAATATTATGACGCAACTCCTTAGTACATTGTATTTTCGCACTAGAACCCTTTAATTAAAAACCGCTATTTAAAATATTTTACGGAGAAGTAAAGGTATTTGTAAAAATATGTCCATCGTTTGGTATCCGTTTTTAGCTCCGATTAGCTCGAACGTAAAATTCGACAAGTAATTACTCACAAAGCAAGGTTCATTAAATCATTTCGCGAGCAGATGGAGCGCACTGTGACGGATTTTGATAATCTGCCTTTACCTTAGCGCTGTAGCCATTGTAGTTTATGGCCAGCCAGCCGACTTGATGCTTGATGGATGAAGCTCACTGAATATAGCTGTTGATTAAATGACTTTTAGAAATTTAGTATTTGCCCATATTTAGGAATTTAGTATTTAAGAAAGGAAGAACAACATTTAAAGTTTATAAATTTTGAACGCAAACGTGCCATTATTTGGTCCACTTCAGACGCGGTTTAATTTTTCAATGTAACACCCGTGAGGTTCGGCTGCGACAGAAAAATTGCAAAAATCTTTTCTAATCCAACAGTCTCTGCTATATGTGTTACATCTAGTACCGTTTAACAATAAACCCTTGTCCAATCTAATAGTCATCCCGACAACAAGGTCCTTTTTCATTCAACAGTTTGCAAAATAGCGTTTACGCTGCTCCAATGCAAAGAAACGTCTTCATTTTGGAATCGATTTAACGCAGCAAATTTCAACGCTGATGAGATAATAGTTGGTTGCATTTTATAAATTTATCATCATTACTGTTAGTTTTGTACGTGATTGTGCAAATATTGTAGTAGTAATAGCAGTAGTTAGTAGTAAATTTTATCGCACTACGCTGTTAAAGCTTACTTACTTAACTACAAAGATAAAGCGAACAGAGCGATTATATTATAAGTGAAATGAGCAATCCTTCTTTTGAATAAAACTTAATAAATGCTGCGCAACAACTAACTAACTAACTATAAGTCTTTTTGTCTACGACCAATGATTGTAGTAATGTAGAAAAAAACATGACATCTCAACGAAAGTTTTAAATATTAAAGCGCTGGCTGGGCTGTTAAAGACTTAAAGTTATGTTTAAAAACTATTCTTGCAGTATATGCACACACGGACAATATTACATTAGTAGCGTTACGAAAAATGCTGCCGCATGTTTAGCTGTTCAAATTGCTGTCGTTAAATACTGAAGCACACACAGGCAATGCAATGAATTATTGTGCGCACGAAATTTTTTTATCATATTTTTCGCTGATATGATTGATTATCGGCGATTAGAGACTGTAACGGATTCTCGTTGTATACTCAGATTCTAGACTCTTATATATTTATACTGTTCCCAACTAAACTAGCCATGAAAGTGTTCGGCATACTGTACAGAACACTGGTATGACTTGACTTGAAAATATAATTTTTGTCTAAATTCAAAATACTACTCAGCTAACTGTTTTAGCGAGCATAGACAGTGTGACTGGTACCCTTGATGTGTAATATCTTGATGGTATGTTGAGGATCATGGGTATATTGGCGGATAGGAAGCTGAACAAACTATGGCAAATGAGTAAACAACTTAGGCACTAAGTTTTGATTTGCTAATGTATTAGCGTCTCTAAGAGGAATTTACATGTTGGTGTTAGCTATGTTATGGGCACAATAAATTGACGGTGCCATGACATCATCTATTCTAAAATTAGAGTAGCAAGCACAGCCTAACCCAAGCTAAATATACTGGACCGTATAGACTGCTAACTCAGTATCTGCAGTATGGTGAACGTATGAGTGACACTATGTATACTGTATGAACATGGATATACAGAGGCAAATGTTGATAATTGCTGTTTCATCAGGGTGAACTCCGGATTAAAGCACTGAAGACTTGAAACACGCGTTGCAAGATTTAGAAATTGCTGAACGTAAAAATGGACTATCGATATTACCGTTCTGTGATTGATATTTCTATTCATACTTATACTGAGCATATTGTATGTCCGAGCAACCGCTGCTAATCATTCCTATCATCTCAGGATGGGCAGTATAGTATACGTCTGAACGTAACTTTTGAAATTTTAAAACTAAATCAGCAAAAAAAACTGCGATTTTCAATTACTTGCCTGTTTCTTACTGTCAATAACTACTTTAAGCTGTCGGAGTATATATTCTCGTGTTTAATAACAACGACAACTTGAGATGTAAAAAATTAACCAAAACGCCTACTATTATCTAGAAAGTTAGCCTGAGAGAATTTTCGAACTTTCTTTAAGAATCCTTAATGATTTGTCCAGTAACATTACTGGCTATAGTAATACAGGAATAACACTGTGCAACTTTTTCTAAATAAGCCACATTACCGAGTTATTTCACAAGATGACGTGCTGGAACAAAATATAGCGTTTTCGATAGATAAATGATACACGTGCTTAAATTTAATGACTCCCACTGCAAACTAATTATTAACTACGTTAAGCTTTATGTTACGTGCAGTTAAGCAAAAAGTTTTGTTCCAGAGTTAGGCTGCAGCTTACGTTGTTATCATTAAAGAAACGGGTTAAATCAATGAAACTATGTATGCCAAAGGTAAATATTTTATATGTGGGTAAACATCGTCAAATTTAAATATTATCGGCGAAAATGTAACTTCGTCAGTCACAAAATCAAATATGCGAGATTTTATTGAGGACTAAGCAATGTAGAAGTTTTGTTTGCCAATAAATTGCTCCATATTCAACCGGTATAAATTAACAGTATATTATAAAACAGATGATGCACAAAACAAAATCTAGAATATGCTAGCTTACTCAAGCTAAATAGTCTGTTCTAGTAACACTTTCAAAAGCACCATAAACGGAAGTACTTTTGTGAATATTGCGAATATTGTGAATATTGACACCATGAAGAAGTTTTGACGCCCATCTTACCGCTCTGGACTTTATTATAACAACAAAGCGTAAAATAGTTAAAAAACAATTCAAAAGTAAATAAAATTTTATAAAATTAAAAATAGTTTAAACAAATTGTGTAGCAAAATGAAAGAATGCAAATAACAACGTTGTGCGGCAGTTATCAAACAACCCCGTGACAAATTTCTGCGGTCTCACCACCATACTATTACCGACGGTCTATCGTATACCGCTTTTAAATGGCTAAAACAGTCCAAGGCTCTATATAAGAGGAAAGTAGCAGAAACACTGAGCATGCACAGAATGCCCACAAGGCATTGTTGGAAACATCATATATATAACAGACAATCCGCATTACAAGTGCAAAACTTTCGTTCTTAAAATTACTCCGACGGTACCACGGCAAACGCTAGTGCGGATTATGACTAGTAATATTGGTCATCAACGGCTAAATCTGTCATATTTTGGCCCTATGGCTGAAAATATGGGCCGTGTGTGCGGCTTCTACGCAGAAGCTAATTGAAAAGCTAATATTTTTGGATCTAGACTTACTCAAATTACGACCTCATCAGCTTTCTTGTTCCTGTGCGTTAACACTGAAATTTGTTGTTACCGCAGTTTTCCTATTTTTATCAAAATAATACATGCTGTAATCGAAAAAAATCTATAACGCTAAAATTTCGATGTAACGAAAATACGGCAGCTATTTTTAATATTGAATTTATGAATTAACGAAACCTATCATTATAGAAAATCCAGAAAATATAAAAAAAATTGTCAAATACATTTCGTGATTACTTGTGTCTAATATATCATCCAAGCAAAGTATTACTCAAGATCATAAACAAGCGACTGCAAAATACCGTTGAACAAACTCTCGACCAATGCCAAGCTGTTTTCAAAGCTGGTCGGGCACTGTGGAACAAGTTTGTAATCTGCAAATAATTTGTGAGAAGTACACCGGGCACATTATGAAGGTATTCCACAGTTTGATTGAATACAAGAAAGCTTTTGACCGAGTGTGGCATAAGGCATTTTTGGGCTGTGCTGGCGAAACATGGAGTTGAGTCAAATATTTTAACTCTTCTTCAAAATCTGTACAACAACTTTGAGAACACGATTAGAGTTGGTGTAAACTACAGCTAATACTTCAGATGCAGCGTTGGTGTTCGGCAAGACTGCATATTATCACCAATGTTATTTAACGTGTTTCCAGAAGAAATAGTGAAAAGAATGCTTGAAACCTTTCAAGATGGTGCTTCAGTGCATGAGATGAATATAAATAACTTATGATTAGCGGATGACATAGAGCTGATTGCAAGTTCAGATAGGGAACTAAAAGATTTGACGGAAAGACTGGATTCTATGTCATCGAAAATTGGAATGGAGATCAGCTCTGCAAAAAGTAAGCTCCTAGTGGCTGGAAACTCATCAGAGCTATTCAAGAACAAATAATGGTGTCCGGAGAGCCACTGGAGCAGGTACATCAATTGAAGTACTTAGGGTGTATCATTCATGAGAATGCAAAATCAACTGCACAAGTGAACACCAGAGTTGCTATGGTCAAAGCGGCAATATGCAAATTGTCCACACTATGGTGCTCCAAGAAAGTACCCTTTACAACAAAATTACGACTGGTAACTTCCATTGTTATGTCTGCGCTTCTCTATGGCTGTGAGGCATGGACGTACAGTGAGGAAATCGAGAAAAACATAAATGCTCGGGAAATGTGGTGTTACAGAAGATTGTTGGGTGTGAAGTGGATGGACAAACGGACGAATGAGTCAGTACGATAACAAGTGGAGGAAGCGGCAGGTAGACATCATCACAGCCTTCTAGAGATTGCTAAAGAGTGAAAACTCCGCTGGGTTGGACACACAACCAGACATCCAGTAAATCTACCATTAGCAAACACCATTATGCATGGACGTGCGGATGGAAACGCCGGCAACAAAGACCCAAGAGGAGCTGGCTGGATGACATTAAGAGATGAACGGGAATGAGCGTTTCGAAGGTAAGTCGAGCTACACTGGACCGGAAGGAATGCAAAAGACAAACTAATAGTGCATCCACGGACCTCAATTGTCTATGATGTTGATGATGATGATATTGTGAGGACATTTTGTCCCACAAACTCGTTGTACATATTCCTATTTTGATGTTGATTTTGATATATATCAAAATAGGACAATATATATACTAAATATATATATCAAAATCAACATTTCTAATTAACATATTTCTAATATTTCAAGCATAACTAATATTTCTAATTAACATTGGAACTAGTAAACCTAGATACAAAATTTAATATAATTGCTCTGTCATACTTTTAATCCAGCAGGTCGTAATACCAGGTTGTTTTCTAAAACGGAGGATATTGTCGTGTTTAAAGTAAATGTCGATAGTTTTACACATAATAACAAAGGAAAATTGAACATAATGGAGGTAGTTGAACCAAGAGTAAACGAACTTTAATCTTTATAAAATTAAAATAAAATCTTATTTTCGCTTGATAAAGTCAAAACAAAACAACGACTCGTTTCTAACTTCTTTCAGAGGAGTCAGAATATAATAATCATTTTTTTACGATTTTTCACCTAATTAAAATCCTTTATTTTTCATATTTGTTGACTGATTCAATTTAAATATATTAAAATTTTATAAAAACACATCGGAAGATCAAAGATAATTTTAAATCTCGATCGATAAATAAAATTATACAAAGTAAAAAATAGAAACATATCCTGTATAAAGTTGTATGAATAAATTTAGTTGATATTAGCTATTTCAAATTAGTACTCACACTAGCAACTGGTTGAAATTTGTGGTTGCTCAATTTATTTTATTATGCTCATCATATTAACTTACAGCATCACCAGAAAGATATGTGCATATAAACCTCATAACGTCACGTGAAACTATGCATACTGCTTCATTGGTCACACCGATTAGATTAGGGTTTATCATACTGAATGATACATATTGTAGTAATGTCGCTTTTATGGAAGTTTTGAGAGACTACGGCGAATAATGTCAAAAAAAATCAAGCAAATGCTGAAATTATTCAAATAATACGAAAAGGCTAAAGCTACTAAGCATAAAATGAAGTCTAAAGGTGCGTTCACACGTTCAAACTTTTAGCACCAAATTTGAAGAAAACTTCATCAAAGTTTGTTCAAAATTTGGAAGAAATATACTTACTGGAAAAATACTGCAACGATGCTTCAATTTTTTAACAACATTGTCCTAAATTTTGAACTCAAAGTTTTTCAAGTTACGTTCTTTGTCCCTAATTTGTCTAAAGTAACATGCTACAAAACTTTGAACTGTATTCACCACGCCTTCAAATTAGTCAAAAATTGGAAAAATGCATTTACAGTTTGGTCAAAATTTTAAAGGCTTTTGCACTCAAATTTGGAGCTAAAAGCTTGAAATTGTCAGCAAAACTTTACAAACTTCAGCTATTTTTACAGATTGGTCTAGTAAGAAGTGCCGACAACATGTAGCAGTTAAAATGACGCACAATATCGGTTTCAGATTTACAAGAATTCGAGACAAAACTTGCATTGAACAAAACAGAAAACAAATTTTTCACTAAAATTAAACAATACTAGATAGCTGCATGAATCTAATGACGGCTAATCTTAAATACTGTCGAATATATATTGCTGCAAAAATGAATCTATATTCTAGCAGATTAAAATAGCTGCTTTTGTAGCCTAAATTAGCAACTAGAAATGTTACGTAAACGAGTACTGATAGCTGATATGAATATATATTGGACTCCTTGAATCTTTGAAAATGCCATTGCACCGATATTTTGAGTATCATAATGAACTTCATCAACCAGCAATATAACGTTTCGACACGCCTTTCATGCTTTAGCTACGCTAGCGAAATAATATATATTTTGTGTTTTCCGTTGCTAAAACTTTAACTTCTACATTATATACATAGTTTCAACGGAAGCAGAACAAAATTGAAATACACAATGTGCAAATTTGCTTTGAGAAAAAACAGGAAAAGAACCTAAAATAATTATCACTATTCATTTTTTAAATTTGTGTTCCATTGAAAAAACTTCAACTTCTACGTTATAATCATAGTTTCAACGAAAACTTAGCAAAATTGAAATACACAAAGTGCAAATTTGCTTAGAGAAAAAAACAGGAGCAGAGCCTAAAATCAATGCTAGAAAAACATGTTTTAGCCTATTGTTCCTTAATTTTTTTAGATTTTCTTGTTTTCCATTAAAAAACTTTAACTCCTACATTATATACGTAGTTTCGACGGAAGCAGAACAAAATTGAAATACAAAAAATACAAATTTGATTTAAAAAATTAACAGGAGAAGAACCGAAAATTATCACTATAAAAACATGTTTTAGCCTATTGTTCCTTAGTTTTTTTTAGATTTTCTTGTTTTCCATTAAAAAACTTTAACTCCTACATTATATACGTAGTTTCGACGGAAGCAGAACAAAATTGAAATACAAAAATACAAATTTGATTTAAAAAATTAACAGGAGAAGAACCGAAAATTATCACTAGAAAAACATGTTTTAGCCTATTGTTCCTTAATTTTTTTTAGATTTTCTTGTTTTCCATTAAAAAACTTTAACTCCTACATTATATACGTAGTTTCGACGGAAGCAGAACAAAATTGAAATACAAAAAATACAAATTTGATTTAAAAAATTAACAGGAGAAGAACCGAAAATTATCACTAGAAAAACATGTTTTAGCCTATTGCTCCTTAGTTATTTTTTAGATTTTCTTGTTTTCCATTAAAAAACTTTAACTCCTACATTATATACGTAGTTTCGACGGAAGCAGAACAAAATTGAAATACAAAAAATACAAATTTGATTTAAAAAATTAACAGGAGAAGAACCGAAAATTATCAGTAGAAAAACATGTTTTAGCCTATTGATCCTTGATTTTTTTTAGATTTTCTTGTTTTTCATTAAAAAACTTTAACTCCTACATTATATACGTAGTTTCGACGGAAGCAGAACAAAATTGAAATACAAAAATACAAATTTGATTTAAAAAAATTAACAGGAGAAGAACCGAAAATTATCACTAGAAAAACATGTTTTAGCCTATTGTTCCTTAGTTTTTTTTAGATTTTCTTGTTTTCCATTAAAAAACTTTAACTCCTACATTATATACGTAGTTTCGACGGAATCAGAACAAAATTGAAATACAAAAAATACAAATTTGATTTAAAAAATTAACAGGAGAAGAACCGAAAATTATCACTAGAAAAACATGTTTTAGCCTATTGTTCCTTAATTTTTTTTTAGATTTTCTTGTTTTCCATTAAAAAACTTTAACTCCTACATTATATACGTAGTTTCGACGGAAGCAGAACAAAATTGAAATACAAAAAATACAAATTTGATTTAAAAAATTAACAGGAGAAGAACCGAAAATTATCACTAGAAAAACATGTTTTAGCCTATTGATCCTTGTTTTTTTAGATTTTCTTGTTTTCCATTAAAAAACTTTAATTCCTACATTATATACGTAGTTTCGACGGAAGCAGAACAAAATTGAAATACAAAAATACAAATTTGATTTAAAAAAATTAACAGGAGAAGAACCGAAAATTATCACTAGAAAAACATGTTTTAGCCTATTGTTCCTTAGTTTTTTTTAGATTTTCTTGTTTTCCATTAAAAAACTTTAATTCCTACATTATATACGTAGTTTCGACGGAAGCAGAACAAAATTGAAATACAAAAAATACAAATTTGATTTAAAAAATTAACAGGAGAAGAACCGAAAATTATCACTAGAAAAACATGTTTTAGCCTATTGATCCTTGTTTTTTTAGATTTTCTTGTTTTCCATTAAAAAACTTTAACTCCTACATTATATACGTAGTTTCGACGGAAGCAGAACAAAATTGAAATACAAAAAATACAAATTTGATTTAAAAAATTAACACGAGAAGAACCGAAAATTATCAGTAGAAAAACATGTTTTAGCCTATTGATGCTTGATTTTTTTTAGATTTTCTTGTTTTTCATTAAAAAACTTTAACTCTTACATTATATACGTAGTTTCGACGGAAGCAGAACAAAATTGAAATACAAAAATACAAATTTGATTTAAAAAAATTAACAGGAGAAGAACCGAAAATTATCACTAGAAAAACATGTTTTAGCCTATTGTTCCTTAGTTTTTTTTAGATTTTCTTGTTTTCCATTAAAAAACTTTAACTCCTACATTATATACGTAGTTTCGACGGAATCAGAACAAAATTGAAATACAAAAAATACAAATTTGATTTAAAAAATTAACAGGAGAAGAACCGAAAATTATCACTAGAAAAACATGTTTTAGCCTATTGTTCCTTAATTTTTTTTTAGATTTTCTTGTTTTCCATTAAAAAACTTTAACTCCTACATTATATACGTAGTTTCGACGGAAGCAGAACAAAATTGAAATACAAAAAATACAAATTTGATTTAAAAAATTAACAGGAGAAGAACCGAAAATTATCACTAGAAAAACATGTTTTAGCCTATTGTTCCTTAATTTTTTAGATTTTCTTGTTTTCCATTAAAAAACTTTAATTCCTACATTATATACGTAGTTTCGACGGAAGCAGAACAAAATTGAAATACAAAAAATACAAATTTGATTTAAAAAATTAACAGGAGAAGAACCGAAAATTATCACTAGAAAAACATGTTTTAGCCTATTGATCCTTGATTTTTACATTTTTATAGATTTTCTTGTTTTAAACAAAATCGCCTCATTAAAAAACTTTAACTCCAATTATATACCGAACCTGAAAAAACAAAAAAAAAAGTCTATCGAATTACAGAAAAAACGATGTATTATGCAGAAAAAAGCCTATTGTCTCCTTAATTTTTTTTTCAGAATTTTTTCTTCTTTCCAAAAAAACATACCTACATTATATACGTAGTTTCGACGGAAGCAGAACAAAATTGAAACACAAAAAATACAAATTTGATTTAAAAAATTAACAGGAGAAGAACCGAAAATTATCACTAGAAAAACATGTTTTAGCCTATTGTTCCTTAATATATTATATTTTCTTGTTTTCGATTAAAAAACTCTAATTCCTTCATTATATTCGTAGTTTCGTCTGAAGCAGAACAAAATTGAAATACAAAAAATACAAATTTGATTTAAAAAATTAACAGGAGAAGAACCGAAAATTATCACTAGAAAAACATGTTTTAGCCTATTGTAAATTTTTATACTCTCCCTCCATTAAAATTCTAACAATTTAAATATATATAGAAAATGATAGCAAAACAAAAGAATAAAAAAATAATAATTTGATGAAAAATAAGAAGCAAAAAATCCTAAACCTAGAAAAACATGTTTTAGCCTATTGATCCTTGTTTTTTTAGATTTTCTTGTTTTCCATTAAAAAACTTTAACTCCTACATTATATACGTAGTTTCGACGGAAGCAGAACAAAATTGAAATACAAAAATACAAATTTTATTTAAAAAAATTAACAGGAGAAGAACCGAAAATTATCACTAGAAAAACATGTTTTAGCCTATTGTTCCTTAATTTTTTAGATTTTCTTGTTTTCCATTAAAAAACTTTAATTCCTACATTATATACGTAGTTTCGACGGAAGCAGAACAAAATTGAAATACAAAAAATACAAATTTGATTTAAAAAATTAACAGGAGAAGAACCGAAAATTATCACTAGAAAAACATGTTTTAGCCTATTGATCCTTGTTTTTTTAGATTTTCTTGTTTTCCATTAAAAAACTTTAACTCCTACATTATATACGTAGTTTCGACGGAAGCAGAACAAAATTGAAATACAAAAAATACAAATTTGATTTAAAAAATTAACAGGAGAAGAACCGAAAAAAGAAAAAAAGTTTTGGAAAATTATCACTAGAAAAACATGTTTTAGCCTATTGTTCCTTAATTTTTTTTAGATTTTCTTGTTTTCCATTAAAAAACTTTAACTCCTACATTATATACGTAGTTTCGACGGAAGCAGAACAAAAATTGAAATACTAAAAAAAAATACAAATTTGATTTAAAAAATTACAGGGAGAAGAAAAAAACAAGAAAAAAAAAAAAATGAAATAAAATACAAGAAAATTATCACTAGAAAAACATGTTTTAGCCTATTGTTCCTTAATTTTTTTAGATTTTCTTGTTTTCCATTAAAAAAACTTTAACTCCTACATTATATACGTAGTTTCGACGGAAGCAGAACAAAATTGAAATACAAAAAATACAAATTTGATTTAAAAAATTAACAGGAGAAGAACCGAAAATTATCACTAGAAAAACATGTTTTAGCCTATTGATCCTTGTTTTTTTAGATTTTCTTGTTTTCCATTAAAAAACTTTAACTCCTACATTATATACGTAGTTTCGACGGAAGCAGAACAAAATTGAAATACAAAAAATACAAATTTGATTTAAAAAATTAACAGGAGAAGAACCGAAAATTATCACTAGAAAAACATGTTTTCGCATATTGTTCCATCATTTTTTTAATTTTTTTTCACATTAAAATATTAACACAAACAAAAATACTACACGTTAATAGTTAAAAAAATTCATTTCACCTCTGAATATATGTAAACAAGTCATACAAATATATGTGAATGACTATTGCTATAAATAAATGAGTAAATAAAAATATATATATAAATAAATAAATAAATAAATAAATAAATAAATAAATAAATAAATAAATAAATAAATAAATAAATAAATGATTGTAGCTTTGAATGAGAGTTTTATACGTAGTAAACATGAACAACAAGCAACCATCACTACCAATCTTTTTATCCCATTCAAATCTAGTAAACCTAGTATTTTTATAAGTAAAATATCTCTAAGTTTTTATCTGTGAAGATATTTCTATATCGGTACAGCTTTTTCGTAATGGTTTTAAGACTGATCTTTTCAACTATCACTGTAATAACTGTAGCTAAATCGGGTTAATCACAGGCTATATCAACTACCGTTAGGCCTTTAGCGCACTTAATTTGAGAAAGATATGCAATTTTTGTACCAAACCTACAGCTTTGCGGAAAAGAAGCTTAAACTATTATGCTATTTTACCGCAAAGAGATGGTCATCTAGCTGGGTGTTTGACTACTTTTAACTACATCCATGCTAAAGGTTGTGACGACGATGGTCCTCACGAATTTCTTCTCGTTTCTGAATTGTAATTTTGCAGCGAATAATATAATAACAAGTTATTACATAGCTAGCATTGAGACTCTGGTTTTGTTTCTTTTTGTTTTTATTTTTTATCTTCTCAATTATCAATTATTGTCCGGTTTTTACGGTAGTTGGGAATTCGCCGATCAAAGCGCCCAGAATTTATAAACGCAACAGTAACAGTAAGACCAGGTTCTTAGCCTGAAATATGGAGTTCTTTGACTGTTGTTCTCGAATAGCCGGCGATGTATACAAAACATAGTATTTGAAGACACATAGCCGTAAACACACTTCGATTTGTGATTTGGAATACTTTTTTTGCCTACTTTATTCAACGCAGAACCCATCACAATCTATGAAAGATGCTTATGTGATTCTGCCACCGCCTACAGCATAGATTAGTATGCATGTAGGGCGATTTTCGAGTTGAGAAATTAAATGGGTGAGACTACATTGTGTGCCGGCCGGAAAAAACCGCTGGCTAGCCGGCCTCCTTTGTTCACGGTCACCGGGCTAGCGGGCAGCCGACCCTACCAGCACCAGATCTCATCGGAACGGCCGGTATTTCGATTATCCCAGTAAGCCGGTATTCTGGTCGGTGGGGGTGGCTACGCTTCCGACCGCACGGTGTACTGAACCGGACGTCAGTGCTGTGCTGTTTCTGTTACGAACAGTTTGACCACGTTAAAAGACATATAAATTATACACGTTTGCAAATCAGAAATAATGTAGCATAGAGCGATGTTTGATGTATGCAGCAGATTTCATATACGTTATAGGCCCTGTACCAAGGGATACCAATAGACATCGTTCAAAAATGTAAGCTGTTTTTGGAACCTTGTTCGGATAGATTAAGTATTTGGTATCCTCTAATCTAAACTGCATTGTTAGTGGCATTGCGAGATATATACGTGACTGTCTAGTCTCGTGGATAAGTGCTTATTAAATGAAGCCAATATACCTCAAATTAATGAACGTATGACATTTAAAAAATCCAAAATGGCTAATAAATAGTATCATGCCTAATCATCACCGAAAAATTAAGCATTTTAATAAAATTTTTGAAAACTTTAATTTTGAGAGATCTGCAGTACTGCTGGATAATGTTGGAAAAGTCGCGCGCCGGTACCCTTGGGGCAAAAATTAAATATGCGGGCGGCATCCAACGTTCCTTGAAACCTGCATTTTAACCCATTAATGCCTTGTAGTACCACTTGGGTACACCCAACGATATTCAACATATGATGTCTAACTGATTGATGTTAAAAACAGCCTTCCTTAGTTTTTTTGCGTAAAAATATAACAAGAACTCATAAAAAGCTTAATATCTTATAATTTGCTGATTCATTCCAAGTGCTACAATCAAAATTTTCACAATTTCACAGCGTACGGCAGCGCTTTATTTTCTGTACGAAAATTAGTCAAGTCTCTCTTTTTAGGGTTTACGTTGACTGACACCATAAAAATAATAATCACTAACAAATCTTATACGCTTTCAAAATTGTTTTTAAAATTATGTCAAGTTTCGTATGTAAAAATGGCTACATAAAAGGTTTTTGTTTATCACGATTTCAACAATGTTTCTATGCAAGAAATTGCCTAATTTCCATTTCGGCGAAACAGGACAGTTCTGAAAAAAATAAAAAATATGTTTTGCGAAATTATTTTAATTCAATTCAGGTAAATTGAAATGTCCTTTTAGAAGCATAACAGAAATTGGTTGTTAACGATTGGTACGACTCTCATAATTGTTGCCGCAGCGCTTGAAACGGTATTGCCTATTGGATTATCTTATAATGCTTGTTATTATATGCATAGAATTTGATTTTTGAGCTTCTACAACAGTAGCTTATATAGTTAAAGCCGTGCATCAAATTGACTTAACGCACGGTTAGCTAAATTAGCTGTATTACAAGTCAATTGTAGCACAGCTAGGCGTGCGTCAAGTGATTTGTACGCACAGTTGTGTTGTTTAACTCGTTCAAACTCGTGCTGACGCACTCGGCTGAACTCGTCACAACCGTGCGTACAAATCACTTAACGCACGATAGCTGTGCTACAACTATTACTTATACTTTGTAGAAACAATAACAACAAATACCCAAAGGGTTTCCATCTACTCCAATCAGTTTCGAAGCTTAGCACATACAGCAAGCGTCGAAATTTTATCTTAATCCCATCCAAATGTAAATCCTGTGCACGCTTATGCAAATAAGTCAATGCCAATACGAACTAAAATTTTAATAAGCTGGGTTTGCGCTTAAGGTCAGCACAGCCACATTACGTGACACACGTAGCAACATATCTCAATGCAGGTATTAGTTTTAAACAAATACCAGCCCTGGTTGATGCTTGACTTAAACACCGCAACGTCACGAAATCAACAATCGAATCAAAGTCGAAAAAAATGTCACAGCCTGACCTGAGCAATTTGGCAGAACGCATGGTGCACTACACACGCGTTACAAAAGTTAAAAAAAATTCTTTGGTTATCATGCAAAAACACACAGTGACTTTAGAGTAGGTAATTATAGTTGTTGTTGTTGTTGTTGTTCTTGTTTTAATATTTTACTATTTTATAGTATTAGTTGTTCTTCTTCGTCTTCTATTATATTAATATTTATTGTTATTGTAGAAAAATTGTCACTTTTGTCATTGAAAACTACTGCAATACATGAGTAAACGTCGGTTGCAGGAGCAATACAAACGCTGCACACGCAGCCGACTCAACGTAACTTTTATACAATCACACTCAGTGTCCGACGATCGATCGTCGCAGACGCATAGAGTTTAACGACAAGTATGCAGTTGGTGTTGATGTTGTTGTCTAATTTATTGTAAAAAAGATGAATAATACAATGCATTGCATACATGTACGAAAACACAGTCGTAACCAAAAGGTTTTACCCTGAGAGGCACTAAATTTGCCAAGGGTGACAGCTTAAACAAACCTTTCACATATAAATGTGAAAATTACATTTATTTTATATTTCAGGAGACACAGATGCTGCACGGGGAGCAGAAAACACCCCCCTTTGCTACACTCCTGTGCGCAAATACACACACTACATATACATACATGTACATATATACCAATATATGCATGTTTATATAATATATACATGCATATGTACATTTAATACTTGCATATATGTGTGTGCACATACACACACTTGCATGCATTTGTATATACACATCTATATATCAACTATGCATACATCTGTAAACATTATATAAACATGGTGGCGTAAATATATTTTATCATTGATATATGTTTGTTTAGATAGAGTCTTATAGATTCATGTAACACCATCGGTAATACTATTCATAACTTGAGTTTTATTGTTGTCGTACAATGACTTGTAATAGCGAAAAGTCATTGCACGAACGACTTTAGAGACGAATGTGGTTCGATGACTTTCATTCGAATGCTATTATATGATGCATCCGAAACAAAAAGAATTAAACAAAAAAAAATGCGAAAAATATGAAAATCTTTTTTCTCGCAAATATGAAATATTTTTGTGCCAACCAATTTTAGATTTTTTTTCAAAAATTTTCATTTCTATTTAATTTTTTCAAAAACAGCGGAAACTGGAAACTCGCGTCGAATATAGGTTGATAGGTTTTTTATTAATATATGAGTGAGAATGAACAGTGAAAACTATAATTTCCTCTATTGAATTTGTTTTTTTTTCAATTCTGGACTTCTGATATATTTGAAGACTATCTGTAGTCATTTGGATGGGACAATAATTCATGCTGTGATATATGTAGTATTGTGAGATTTTATGAAAATATAGATACAAATGAATCCTAGAGGCATAACATCATATCTTTAAAAAGGAACAGCTTAATCTGTGGGCGGCAACCCAGCGACTTGATCATTTACGCGTATTATAATGCTTTACATAAGCATAGACTCACACTTTTATGCTTAGTATATCAAAGACGGCATAACCTGCACGTTGCTTACGCTCCTGGCTTGACAAATGCTTAAATATGGACACGGTCGTACTGTAATAGGTCAAAACTGGTTTTATCAGAGGTTCTTTCAGAAAGAAATTGAAAACAAAATACTGGTTCATAAATTGTAGAACTGGCTTGTAATTTGCTGTTTGAATAATAGTATTTTGTACCAATATAAAATGACCGTTTTGCATCTCAGTCAAATATTTTAGCGTTGCAGTCAGTTAGGCATTGCTCATTTAGTAAAATATAATGATGATAAAAATTGTTTCTTGTACAAAATTAATTACTAATGATACATTTTTTTGCGAAATTTCGCCAAAAATTGTAAAACTATTTCAAAAATGTCCGCTTTGTGTTAGGCGTAAAAGACGACTTCTTCTGGTAAAATACATTTTTTAATATTTACTGTCTCAATTGCGTGACACAACTTTATGCTTAAGAACAGTTTTGAATAATTGTTTGCCACAGTCGGATCATACTAGCATGAAGAAGCAGCTGTTTGTGGTCTGGATTAACATCGCGATCATACTAGCATGAAGAAGCAGCTGTTTGTGGTCTGGATTAACATCGCGATCATACTAGCATGAAGAAGCAGCTGTTTGTCGTCTGGATTGTCAACGCGATCATACTAGCATGAAGAAGCAGCCGTTTGTGGTCTGGATTAACATCGCGATCATACTAGCATGAAGAAGCAGCTGTTTGTCGTCCGGATTGTCATCGCTATCAATTGGTCACCTCTTACATTGCAACACGTTATGCTTCTTGAGGTTGTCTTGTGGCGAACACTTAGACGCTCGCTATTGTTCGCTCGTTTGGCGAACCATGCAACAGCTCAGAGATAGCTTAGTGGTTTGCGAACGTAGTTTGCAAACAACCAATCCGCGTCGTTTAATGGCGCCGGCTTGAGATTACGTAGCATTATACGGGAACTAATTCCGATGTGTTACAGAAAATGGCTTAGATTCCGGTTCTTGATTTAAAATGAATTTGTTTAAAATCAGTTCTAGAAAGCTGAAATGTAAATCGCTCGATCGAAATAAAATGAATTTTTTAAGTATCGACTCTTTCTAAAACAACTGGTTTTAAAACGGTTCGTTTTAAATAGACTTTTGGCCTGAATTTTAGAAGCTGATTCATCTTAAACACATACACCTATTGCTAATCTGGTTGATCTGACCGGTTAGTTTTAACTTTAGTTAACTGATAGTATGATAGTGGCAGTTGAATTAAAATTCTTTTCACTTAAGTGGAATTATATCGGGTGAAATCAAATCCACGTAATGTGGAATTAAAATCAGTTTTGTTTACCATTAGCATCAAGTAAACATAAAAGTGATTTTAAAACAAGAAAATGAATTAATTCATCTTTCATATATGACACAGTCTATTAGTATTAAATTTTTCGCAGTATATACACCACAAGGAACAGTGCGTTCGACAACATTTAGCCTTCGCTGTCACATTAACACAGTTTTGAGTTCCTAAAATTTTGACATCGTAAAAATG
>JASANE010014788.1:0-38643 GCA_030248225.1 Trileptium ribeirensis
CTAGCTTACGAATGACTGCTTGATTTCTTCCGATATTCTAGACTTCATAGATCTGCGGATGAAACTGTTCGTCATTAAAGGCACGGCCTTCAGTTTAGCTGTTTAGAAAAAGCGTCTTGCAAAATGTGACGTCAGGAAACGGTATTTCAAAAAGCAGGATCCATCCGAGACATAGTGTCTTCATTTAGTACGCTGCTGGGGCTGACGAGATGGGTGACTAAAGTGTCTGATTCTGCAGTGTCCCATTTGCACCATTGCAATCGGATCAAAAGCATTGCAAACATATATTCGAGTTGCATCAATATATCGTTTCAATTTTCAGGAAGATCCCTTAGGACTATGCATTTATGGTGTACGGCTTCATACGGGGCTGGCTGTCCAGGAGGTGCCGCTGCGGGTTTGGCCGGCATTTGAAAGTTTTCCGTAGCCTTAAGTGACTCATTTAGGAATTGCGGTACTTTCGATATTTTGGTCTTAATTTCTCTCAGGCAAGCAGATGAAATTGGCTGTGAGTACGAATCACCTGGAATAAAAAAGATCGAGGTTTAGCGAATTTACTGCATTTGGAAAAGACCGTCAGATGGCTGTCAATAGTTGCAACAGTGACAGCCGGTTCTGGGCTATATACTTGAAGTGAATCCACTGAGTAGGCACTCGAAACACTCCGATCCGTCTTTTCTATGCTGGCAACAAAGTGACGGCAGGGCAGCGACATCATATAGTAATTGAGCAGATGAACGTGATCCGGTAGGCGGACCCACCGTCTATGGTGATCATGGCACTTCGATTTCGAATCAGATGTTTGTTTGACACAACAGATCGATTTATGCGTGAGTTTGCGGATGTCATAATCTAAGCCACCGATGAATGTGGTTATGAGCAGTTTAACGTCACTAGACAACGTTAATAATGTAAGCCATTACTTCAACACGCTTTATAGTTTAAATCTTCGTTCTTCAATCCTAAGTAAGAACCTAGTTGGCAAACTTCAACTGAATACAATTGGGTTAAAACCTGTAGGGTATGTTTCTTTTTATCCAACGCTATTCCGTCAACCGTGAAAGACCACAGAGGGAATCTCAGTATGGGCTTGCGGTCCGTCCTAATAAGGTGGACGTAGGTTCACAAAAGGGAAAGCCATTTGCATTCTGCATCCTGATGGAACTCAAAAAAACTGTTCGGTTGCCAGTATAGAGGAATATTAATAAACTTTCTTGTTGCTGTCAAAGAAAACCAGATCCACGAAAGGAAAGCCATTTGCATTTTGGTTAAAAATGTCCAATAACTGAGTGCAATAAATGGAACTCAAACAAAACTCGTTCGGTTGCCAGTATAGAGGAAATATTAATAAACTTTCTTGTTGCTGTCAAAGAAAACCAGATCCACGAAAGGAAAGCCATTTGCAATTTGGTTAAAAATGTCCAATAACTGAGTGCAATAAATGGAACTCAAACAAAACTCGTTCGGTTGCCAGTATAGAGGAAATATTAATAAACTTTCTTGTTGCTGTCAAAGAAAACCAGATCCACGAAAGGAAAGCCATTTGCAATTTGGTTCAAAAATGTTCAAAATAAAACTGCGCGCAATAAATGCAACTCAACAGTGTTTAAAATCTTTTAATTCTAATGGGAGCAAGTCCAGCGATTACCTACCACCGAACACACAATAGTGTTGAACACCTGCTTCTGACATTTTATACAACCAAATTTTGCAAATATTTTAACAGTGCTAGATTATGGGAAATATATAAAATATGAAAGTGTTTGAGGAACCCAGAGATATCGAATTATATATATTATGTAGTTGAGTTATGCAAACACTGAGAGCAGCAACAGAGGCAATAAAATAAAATTACACTCCGTTTACACGGTAACATCTGGCATTTATTCGATGTATTTCGGCAGTGCTTGCGTAATTACAATAATTTACGCTGCCATTGAGACAAGTGAAAGAAGTTTATAAATTTTCTAGGGAACTGCAACGCATTCATACGTTTCGAGAATGTATATTCAATAAACGCCGTCTGCAAAGCATGCTTTCTAACGTTCGCAGAAGTTTATTAACAAATGGCTTACCGATATCCGGAAAATGATCGTAACGAAGTTTGCATCAGGGGTTATAGCATCATTGCGAGCTCGAAACTTAGGCAATGGCTTACCGACTTCCGCTGCACCGCTTACAAAATCTAATCACAAAATGAATGCATAAGCAAATTTTAAATAAAAGACAAGTTTATAAACCGAAATTCAACCTAAAAGGAAGCAAGTCCTCTTACATTCGATGAAAATAAACATATCTGCCTGCTTGATGGAAAACCAGTATTTATCAGCTGTTGGTAAAATATTACTAGCGTGGATTGGTGATAATGAATATTTTCTCATAGTTCGTCGGCTTGAAAATTGGGGCACAGTTGTACAATTTCATATCGTCTGTAAAAATTTTACAGTTAATATTAATATTATTCATAATATCATTTATATACACAAGGTTGGTTCCAACACGCCTCCCTGTGGTACAACTAATTTGACTACAAATGATTTCTCATTCTCGAGTCGTATGAACGTTTCAGAAGCAGAACATTGCAGTAAATGTAAAGTCTCGTGTGTACCATAGGAACTGAATAAAAATTTTGAATTTGAAAAAATGTGACGGAAAACTGATTTGCAATTTTTACTTTGAAGGAGCACATTTATGGACTATTTGAAGGAACTATCAACGATAGACATGTCCTGTTACACCAAATTTAGGAATTTTATACAACAATTCTTCATGTTATTCGTATCGAACGCTTTAGCAAAATCATTATAAGCAATGTCAACCAGGCGTCCACAGTCAATCGCGTTCGTCCAGTCGTTAAGACATTCTAAAAACTGTGTGTTTGTAGATGTTCGCATAATATCTTGTTTGATCTTAAATGGTTAAGCGAGGACTCGTTTATAATACTCTCAATGAGTTTACAAACATTAGATGTTAGCGAAATAGGTCTATAGTTCAGTGGATCTGAAGCTTATTAAAAACATCAAAAACGTCATCAGTTGACAACAGGGCTTTTGGCAACACTCCGTTTGCAAAGTTTTGTTCAAAGATGTGATCTAACGGAAAACAAACTGATATCTGATTGTGACTGAATTCTGTTTCCACAGACACATTTTGGTTTGTTGCAATTAAAGCCTTGTTTAGCTGAACTAAATTTCGCTACAGCTTAAAAACAACGGCCCACACCAACTTTAGGGGACGAAGTATAATGCATTCCATGCCGTTCTCGATATTCAAAGCCTAAGCCTTAGTCTTAACCTAAGCTAAGGTCCCTATATGAGCCATGTACTAGCCTCCTGCTCGAAGCTGTTCTTTTTTCGAACGTTATATCGTCCCACCGCTAACGTTGACATGGACCAAAACAACAACGACCAAACCGTATGCACGATATATAATAGCAAATTATATCTACCTAAGTTCAAGTTTCTACTGAATTTTAAACATCCATTAAAATTGATTGTGTTCAGTTGTTTAAGAAAAATAATTTTTCATATCGTTCTACTGTGCAAGATCCTCTTATAATCCTATTCGGTAAACTTTTGTTGCTGTCGCAAATGCACTTTTGGTTTGTTGCAATTAAGCCTCAACTATATTTTGCTAAGAGCTTAACATACAACGACCCAACCCTGTGGACGATATGTAACTACCTTGGTTCCACACGCTATCTGTCTACGTAGCTGTGCACTCGCTTGACAGATCTGTTAATGCATCTTTAATGAACGATATTGCATACTTTAATTACAGCAATGTTGCTAGTAACCTGATTAAACCCATTAACTCCCGAAATAGTTTGCGAATTGACACTCAAGCCAGAGATGATCCCAGTCAGTACGGATGCAAGCCGCGTAGGCAAACCAATGAGCTGATGCTCTCGGGAACCTCTCAAAGCGAGCGAAAAACAATACACGTTTAAAAATGTCGCCGCACGATAACCTTAGTTAACGCATCTCGTCGCAATGTGTGTCGATTCCAATTGGTAGAGTGTGTGTGAGTTGGGCATGAATGGGTATTTAATTTTTGTTGTATCACTTCTGGAAAGTTTAGTTTTGAAACTCGTCACAAACACAGAGCATCCGCAGCAGACCGAATCTTTTATTCTTTGCCACGACGATTGATTTTTCGCTAGTCACTGTCTGTATGAAAACTAGCGAATAATTACAAACAAACATCAAACGCCACCGAATTCACCGCTGAAATTGACACTTTGCCTCATCGATAACTTTACCGGCCACACAAACTCATAAATTGAAACGCCGACACAGCTGTATCTAGACACATTAACTCAATCAACCAATGCAGTAACTTGACTCTTAAGCTTATAATTCGAGATACCGATCAAGCACTGCTTACTGATTAACATCAACGGAATCCAAATTCTTATTCTAGCCTAATTTTGATGAAAAATCTTTTTCGAAAGTTTTTTTATAAACCATTCAAAAGCAATACGCATGTTTTTTGAGCGGAGCAAAGCCAAGCTTTTTAGTATTCGTCAGAGAGAGTAAAACCGGCACGGTTTGTCCGTCCGCCGAACTCCTCAATAACTACTGGACCGATTTTAAAATAGTCTTTGTTTCAAAGTCCTAATATTCTTCAGGTGCAAAACATATAGTTTGTTTTAGTTAATTGGTTATTAATTGAATAGTTAAACGTGTTAGCCAATTTTTAGCATTTTCAAACAAAAATTGCTTATTTTTCAGTGAATAATTATTGTAAAGCTATTATTTCAATGCGTATAGTACATTTCCCTGTGCTGATTACCTTTCCTTGTGTTTGTTACAAGTGAAGGTAAAATATGCTAAGTAGTTACTAAATTAGCTAACTACAAATTTATTAGCTCTTTAGAAAACTTTCTAAAGTGCTCAGAAATGAAAAGAATTGCACACTGGGGTTTTCGATGTCACTGATCGCAAATTTCAGATTTAGCTCTAAAGCCTGGCCGTATATACTAATTATTGAGTTGATTAATTAGCTAATTAGTTAATTTTATGCAAATTTTAAAATTACCAAATTTGCTCCGCTCACTTTTTGTAATTTATTACGTTTACTAGCTATGCATCCCTTTAATAAGTCTTTTCGCAATAGAGTGTAAATAGCTGGGCAGTTTTATATTAATTCTTTTAAATCTCAAAGTCCAATATACGAATAGTATTGTGGGGCCTGGACGTATTATCAGTGCTCGATCGGTATTCTCGAATTATAAGCTTAAAAGTCAAGTTACTGCATTGGTTGATTGAGTTAATGTGTCTAGATACAGCTGTGTCGGCGTTTCAATTATGAGTTTGTGTGGCCGGTAAAGTTATCGATGAGGCAAAGTGTCAATTTCAGCGGTGAATTCGGTGGCGTTTGATGTTTGTTTGTAATTTATCGCTAGTTTTCATACAGACAGTGACTAGCGAAAAATCAATCGTCGTGGCAAAGAATAAAAGATTCGGTCGCGGATGCTCTGTGTTTGTGACGAGTTTCAAAACTAAGCTTTCCAAGTGATAACAACAAAAATTAAATACCCATTCATGCCCAACTCACACACACTCTACCAATTGGAATCGACACACATTGCGACGAGATGCGTTAACTAAGGTTATCGTGCGGCGACATTTTTAAACGTGTATTGTTTTTCGCTCGCTTTGAGAGGTTCCCAGAGCATCAGCTCATTGGTTTGCCTACGCGGCTTGCATCCGTACTGACTGGGATCATCTCCTGGCTTGAGTGTCAATTCGCAAACTATTTCGGGAGTTAATGGGTTTAATCAGGTTACTAGCAACATTGCTGTAATTAAAGTATGCAATATCGTTCATTAAAGATGCATTAACAGATCTGTCAAGCGAGTGCACAGCTACGTAGACAGATAGCGTGTGGAACCAAGGTAGTTACATATCGTCCACAGGGTTGGGTCGTTGTATGTTAAGCTCTTAGCAAAATATAGTTGAGGCTTAATTGCAACAAACCAAAAGTGCATTTGCGACAGCAACAAAAGTTTACCGAATAGGATTATAAGAGGATCTTGCACAGTAGAACGATATGAAAAATTATTTTTCTTAAACAACTGAACACAATCAATTTTAATGGATGTTTAAAATTCAGTAGAAACTTGAACTTAGGTAGATATAATTTGCTATTATATATCGTGCATACGGTTTGGTCGTTGTTGTTTTGGTCCATGTCAACGTTAGCGGTGGGACGATATAACGTTCGAAAAAAAGAACAGCTTAGAGCAGGAGGCTAGTACATGGCTCATATAGGGACCTTAGCTTAGGTTAAGACTAAGGCTTAGGCTTTGAATATCGAGAACGGCATGGAATGCATTATACTTCGTCCCTAAAGTTGGTGTGGGCCGTTGTTTTTAAGCTGTAGCGAAATTTAGTTCAGCTAAACAAGGCTTTAATTGCAACAAACCAAAATGTGTCTGTGGAAACAGAATTCAGTCACAATCAGATATCAGTTTGTTTTCCGTTAGATCACATCTTTGAACAAAACTTTGCAAACGGAGTGTTGCCAAAAGCCCTGTTGTCAACTGATGACGTTTTTGATGTTTTTAATAAGCTTCAGATCCACTGAACTATAGACCTATTTCGCTAACATCTAATGTTTGTAAACTCATTGAGAGTATTATAAACGAGTCCTCGCTTAACCATTTAAGATCAAACAAGATATTATGCGAACATCTACAAACACACAGTTTTTAGAATGTCTTAACGACTGGACGAACGCGATTGACTGTGGACGCCTGGTTGACATTGCTTATAATGATTTTGCTAAAGCGTTCGATACGAATAACATGAAGAATTGTTGTATAAAATTCCTAAATTTGGTGTAACAGGACATGTCTATCGTTGATAGTTCCTTCAAATAGTCCATAAATGTGCTCCTTCAAAGTAAAAATTGCAAATCAGTTTTCCGTCACATTTTTTCAAATTCAAAATTTTTATTCAGTTCCTATGGTACACACGAGACTTTACATTTACTGCAATGTTCTGCTTCTGAAACGTTCATACGACTCGAGAATGAGAAATCATTTGTAGTCAAATTAGTTGTACCACAGGGAGGCGTGTTGGAACCAACCTTGTGTATATAAATGATATTATGAATAATATTAATATTAACTGTAAAATTTTTACAGACGATATGAAATTGTACAACTGTGCCCCAATTTTCAAGCCGACGAACTATGAGAAAATATTCATTATCACCAATCCACGCTAGTAATATTTTACCAACAGCTGATAAATACTGGTTTTCCATCAAGCAGGCAGATATGTTTATTTTCATCGAATGTAAGAGGACTTGCTTCCTTTTAGGTTGAATTTCGGTTTATAAACTTGTCTTTTATTTAAAATTTGCTTATGCATTCATTTTGTGATTAGATTTTGTAAGCGGTGCAGCGGAAGTCGGTAAGCCATTGCCTAAGTTTCGAGCTCGCAATGATGCTATAACCCCTGATGCAAACTTCGTTACGATCATTTTCCGGATATCGGTAAGCCATTTGTTAATAAACTTCTGCGAACGTTAGAAAGCATGCTTTGCAGACGGCGTTTATTGAATATACATTCTCGAAACGTATGAATGCGTTGCAGTTCCCTAGAAAATTTATAAACTTCTTTCACTTGTCTCAATGGCAGCGTAAATTATTGTAATTACGCAAGCACTGCCGAAATACATCGAATAAATGCCAGATGTTACCGTGTAAACGGAGTGTAATTTTATTTTATTGCCTCTGTTGCTGCTCTCAGTGTTTGCATAACTCAACTACATAATATATATAATTCGATATCTCTGGGTTCCTCAAACACTTTCATATTTTATATATTTCCCATAATCTAGCACTGTTAAAATATTTGCAAAATTTGGTTGTATAAAATGTCAGAAGCAGGTGTTCAACACTATTGTATGTTCGGTGGTAGGTAATCGCTGGACTTGCTCCCATTAGAATTAAAAGATTTTAAACACTGTTGAGTTGCATTTATTGCGCGCAGTTTTATTTTGAACATTTTTGAACCAAATTGCAAATGGCTTTCCTTTCGTGGATCTGGTTTTCTTTGACAGCAACAAGAAAGTTTATTAATATTTCCTCTATACTGGCAACCGAACGAGTTTTGTTTGAGTTCCATTTATTGCACTCAGTTATTGGACATTTTTAACCAAAATGCAAATGGCTTTCCGTTCGTGGATCTGTTTTTCAATGACAGCAACAAGAAAGATATTTCCCCATACTGGCACCGAACGAGTTTTGTTTGAGTTCCATTTATTGCACTCAGTTATTGACATTTTCCAATGCAAAGGCTTCCTGGGATCTGGTTTTCTTTGACAGCAACAAGAAAGTTTATTAATATTTCCTCTATACTGGCAACCGAACGAGTTTTGTTTGAGTTCCATTTATTGCACTCAGTTATTGGACATTTTTAACCAAAATGCAAATGGCTTTCCCTTTTGTGAACCTACGTCCACCTTATTAGGACGGACCGCAAGCCCATACTGAGATTCCCTCTGTGGTCTTTCACGGTTGACGGAATAGCGTTGGATAAAAAGAAACATACCCTACAGGTTTTAACCCAATTGTATTCAGTTGAAGTTTGCCAACTAGGTTCTTACTTAGGATTGAAGAACGAAGATTTAAACTATAAAGCGTGTTGAAGTAATGGCTTACATTATTAACGTTGTCTAGTGACGTTAAACTGCTCATAACCACATTCATCGGTGGCTTAGATTATGACATCCGCAAACTCACGCATAAATCGATCTGTTGTGTCAAACAAACATCTGATTCGAAATCGAAGTGCCATGATCACCATAGACGGTGGGTCCGCCTACCGGATCACGTTCATCTGCTCAATTACTATATGATGTCGCTGCCCTGCCGTCACTTTGTTGCCAGCATAGAAAAGACGGATCGGAGTGTTTCGAGTGCCTACTCAGTGGATTCACTTCAAGTATATAGCCCAGAACCGGCTGTCACTGTTGCAACTATTGACAGCCATCTGACGGTCTTTTCCAAATGCAGTAAATTCGCTAAACCTCGATCTTTTTTATTCCAGGTGATTCGTACTCACAGCCAATTTCATCTGCTTGCCTGAGAGAAATTAAGACCAAAATATCGAAAGTACCGCAATTCCTAAATGAGTCACTTAAGGCTACGGAAAACTTTCAAATGCCGGCCAAACCCGCAGCGGCACCTCCTGGACAGCCAGCCCCGTATGAAGCCGTACACCATAAATGCATAGTCCTAAGGGATCTTCCTGAAAATTGAAACGATATATTGATGCAACTCGAATATATGTTTGCAATGCTTTGGATCCGACTGCAATGGTGCAAGAATGGGGACGCTGCAGAATGGGACGCTTTCGTCACCATCTCGTCAGCCCCAGCAGCGTACTAAATGAAGACACTATGTCTCGGATGGATCCTGCTTTTTGAAATACCGTTTCCTGACGTCACATTTTGCAAGACGCTTTTTCTAAACAGCTAAACTGAAGGCCGTGCCTTTAATGACGAACAGTTTCATCCGCAGATCTATGAAGTCTAGAATATCGGAAGAAATCAAGCAGTCATTCGTAAGCTAGCGTATTAGGTTTTAACCCAATTGCATTCAGGAAGAAGATCAAAGAAGAGTGCGTACTGGTGCGTTACACCAGATAAATAATCTATTTAACAATAAATAAGAAGTACCTGCTTGAGAGAAGCGAAGAATTATCTAATTAAAATAAAAAATGATTCATTCTCCGCCAATCCGACGCAGTACTGCCAATCAACCCGCAATCGACCCCGACCCAACGCTGCCAACACCTCAATGTGTCGACTGCAACTGTGACGCTGGAGACGATTGCTTCATCTGCGATCGATGCGACCAATGGGTCCACTATTTCTGCGCCGGCATCCCGACCGAGGTCGCAACATCGATCAACGGGTTGGATCGCATCCTCGTTCTGTGCCATAAATGTCTCGCCGTCATTCGACAGCAGCGTCCGATTTCGACCTCGACCGACGCAGCCAGTCCCGCATCTACAAACGCACTTGAACATGGTCCTGGCCTCGATCTTCTGCTAAAGCTACAGGAAGACGTCGCCACACTGTCATCCGCTGTGCAGACGGCAACAAATGCCATCAAAACGCTGGCACACGACGCCACAAACAACACCGACCCACTCAACGTCAATCAAAACAACGCAAACTCTTCTTCATACGCAGCGATGGCCGCCAGAAATACAACAACAACAGGGGCCGTTTATTTTTCCCCTCCATCGAGTGACGAGGATATCCAGCGGCGCCGCTGCATAGTATTGAAGGGTCTCCCAGAGGACGGTAACGACCTCGAAGCGGCACGATCGATCGTCAAATTTCTCGATCCTTCTGCGACTGTCGACCAAGTATTCAGAATGGGACTTCTCCATCCACCCAGCCGCCGCACCAGCCCCAACACCGCTCGCGGTCCTAGGCTGTTAAAACTCCGTCTGGCATCATCATCTGTGGTCAACTCTGTCCTCAATGAAGCGAAAAATCTTCGCAACCAACCCACGAAGACCGACGACGACTATCAGCTCTGCACGAAAAAGCAAAGGAGCTCAACAAACAGCTGTCCGCCACTCCGAACAATAGAAACAAATACGTCGTCGTTAACGAAAAATTAGTCATATTTACCAACTGTGACCTTAGAGACGGCCAATTAATCAAAGGGAAGTACACCGAAATTGACTACTCTGTCCAACAAGCAAACAACAAATTCATTGTACATTTAAACTAAATGTCGGGTTTAATTCTCCTGCCATCGCTGCTCCACTGGCAAAATCACAATCTGGTAAATCAACATTCAAAATCAAATATTTCAACGCTCGCAGCATCATGAATAAACTTTGTGATCTCGACGTGCTCTTGACTTCGTCTAACTATGACATCATTGCAATCACAGAAACCTGGCTCAATGACACTGTTCCCAACTCAATGTTTGAAACTGGAAATGCATATAGGATCATTCGCAAAGACAGAGTCAATAGGAGAGGAGGGGGCGTCATACTATTTATTAAATCGACCATTAAGCATATCGAACTGCATTACGAAAACATTAATGAATCTGTTGAACTAGTGTCTATTGATCTACTAATACCAACAAAACATAGACTAATTTGTGTATATCGTCCCCCGTTTTATGATTCCAATTATCTAATTGAACTGATGAATATCCTGACTCGTGCGTGCGATGTCTCATGGCCTGCAACAATTCTTGGAGACTTTAACCTTCCAGATATAAATTGGTTATCAAAATCATGGCCACACTCTGTATTGAATGATACGTTCATGACTCAAGTTAATGAAGCTGGACTTGAACAGTTAGTTAACTTTAGCACACGAGGAAACAACATTCTCGATTTAGTTCTCACTACCTCGCCATTAAATGTACCCTCGGTTGAAAGTGACGAATGTTTTGCAAATTCTGACCACGTTTCTATAAACTTGTCGATCACTGGCAATTTTACTGATGTAAATCATAGCTCAAAACTTAAATTTAATTTCTCAAAAACTAATTTTTCATTGCTTAAGTCTTACCTTGCGTCGTTTGATTGGGATCTTTTATTACATAGTGTTTATACCATTGAAGAAAAGTGGAATTGCTTTTATAATATATTGTATAATGCGTGTTTATTATATGTTCCCCTTACCCATTGTTGCAACACAGGACCTAAGCGAAAATATCCAAATCATATTAGAAAGCTTCTCTCTAGTAAAGCAAAACTCTGGAGAAAGTGTAAAGTTTCGAAAGATTTTTCCGAATACAAAGCTATGTCCAAAAAATGCAGTGCAGCAATTTTATCTTTCCGCAAAAATCGCGAACACAAAATTTTAACTGGTGGTAATCGTAGGAAACTTTTCAAATATGTCAACAACAAATGCTTTAGTAAGAGCGGTATTGGTGCTTTAAGAACGAACAACGGCCACCTCGTTACCGATGATAGAGAACGGTCGTTAACTTTAGCTAAAGCATTCAAACAGGTTTTCACGACTGACAATGACTGCTCATCATATATACACGACCCACCGAATGGTTGTTCGTTATCTTGGATAACCTTTACCCATGCGATTGTACATAAGTTTATGGGTGATCTGAAAAACAAAAACAGTCATTCTCCGGACTTGTTTTCACAATTTTTCTTGAAACAACTTCGAGATGTTTTGTGTTACCCATTGTCTCACATTTTTGAACAGTCTTTTGTAAATAATGTTGTGCCAAATTCATGGTTGTGTTCGGACGTTGTTGCTGTTTATAAGAAGGGATCAGCGTCCGATCCCACTAACTATCGACCTATTTCTTTGCTATCGAACTGCGCAAAAATTATGGAATCGATCATAAATTCGACAATCTTAAGCTACTTGCACGCCAACAATCTTGTTTCTGCAGAACAACACGGTTTTCTAGCTAAAAAATCCACATGTACGCAGCTTCTCGAATGTTTTGATGATTGGTCAATGTCTCTAGATTTAGGGAATAACGTAGATATTGTGTATATTGACTTTGCTAAAGCGTTTGATACGGTTTCTCATAGTAAATTAATTGATAAGTTAACATCATTTGGAATAAAAAATCACTTGAAATCATGGCTTAGATCTTTTGTAACTCGTAGAAAATTTCGGGTCAAAGTGAACAGTGCTTTTTCACCTTATCTTGATGTAACATCTGAGTACCCCAAGGGAGTGTACTGGGACCTACCTTGTTCTTATTGTATATAAATGACATTGTTAACGAATTGTCTGATGTGACTTGTAAAATATTTGCTGATGATGTCAAATTGTATGTTCATTATTCTCCACTCAACCAGTCTTTTCAAACTGATGCGCTACAAAGTGCTCTGGACTCGATTGAGGAGTGGTCACGTAAGTGGCAACTCCCTATCTCGTCCCCTAAATGTAACCTGTTACGTTTAGGACAGCCTCAAACTAATGTGGACTACTCCTTGAGTGGTCAACCAATTTCATTAGTGAACCAATGCAAAGACTTAGGAATTATCGTTGATAAGACGATGAAAACTAATTCTCATTGCGCTATGATCGCTTCTAAAGCGTATAAAGTTATAAATATTTTATTTCGTTGTTTTCTTACCTCAGACCCGGATACTCTTCTATGCGCCTATATCACTTATGTAAGACCTCATTTGGAATATGCCTCACAGGTGTGGTCTCCGTGTTACCTAGGCGATATTGATTTGATAGAACGCGTTCAGCGGTACTTTACACGCCGTCTATACGAAAAGAATAAATGGGCTTATGCACCCTACTTCGATAGATTACAAAAGTTTAGCCTCGAACCATTGGAATTACGTCGTTTGCACTTTGATCTTGTTATGGTATATAAATGTCTGTACAATAATGTTGATGCCTGTCAGCGATCATTTGTTGTTTCTGACGTTGTCCGAACTAGAGGTCATTCAAAAAAATTGATAAAAAGGAAATTTAAAACAAATATATTAAAACACTCTTTTTCTGTCCGCGTTATCGATGCATGGAACTCATTACCTGAGTACGTTGATGGTAAGCCGTTAATTCAATCACCGAATACTAAATCATTCAGAACCCTTCTGAAAAAAGTTAACCTGGAACAATTTTTGCATTACAATAGAAACCTACAATCAGATATAAGAGGATTAAACCCTATCTGATTTATTTTTTTATTTAATTACTGTATGCTATATATGTGTACATTTTTAAATAAAAATATTGTTGTTGTTGTTGTTGTATCTACGTGTTGGACAAGAACAGTGACTTTCCATACGTTGTCATTAACCAAAAGCCAGTATTTATATATATGTTTGAAGGTCGGCCGAACTATCAGACGCACTCGGCCAATGCTTCTGTCTCTTTTACTATCGAAAATAGTCAAATTACCGTTCGTTTAAACTAATTATTGGGATCAACTTTACTCAACTTAGTGAATTTAGATTCCTGTGTCGATCATAAAATTACAGCGCTGTAATATATTTTCAATTCATGTTCTTATTCTATTATAGGTGTGTCGAAAATTTGGCTTCTTAGTGATATATCGAACTCCCATTTCTACTGTCAATCTTATAATATTTGTCATAGTGATCGTCAGCCAGATATATGAGGAAATCCCTTTATGGCTGTAAACCAGTTTATTAGCCATGGTTTGCACGTACAACTTTGTTTCTAAATGTATATAATAGTTTGCTGTACATATATGTTTGTTAACTAGTACACTGGCAGTTGGTAAGCCATTGCCTAAGTTTCGAGCTCGCTATGACGGCCTTAACGCCCGCTGCAAACCTTGTTACGCTGACTTTACCAGTTACTAGTATATATGCGTTTGGTTAATAAACGATTTTGTTTGTTTTGTTTGATCGCCGCAAATGAGTTATCGCTGTGTTTGTAAACAAAAATGTCTTATCGTCTCAAATACGAATCATAGATAGGAGGTTCAGTAAGATAGAAGTTATTCGCTTTTAGACTTACACTACCCACTTACCCAACATACCATTTTATGTTATTCCTTAATGGACTATGGACGTAAAACCCTTCGAGTTGCATTACCCAATATCTGGCAATAAACGATTTACAATCAGTACTAAATATATTATGATCGTGTTATTGATGCATGGAATTCGTTGCCTGAATACGTTGAAGACAAGCCACTCATACAGGCGTCAAGTCAGAAAGCATTCAGAAATTCACTGAAAAAAGTTGACTTAAATCATTTTTTGCGCTACGACCGAAACCTATTGCCAGATGTAAGTGGATTAAACCCTTTTTGATTTACCTTTTATTTAATTATTGTATGCTTATAATATACACTTTTTAAATAAAATATATTGTTTGTTTGTTTGTTTGTGTTCGTAAACTTAAAACTGAATGGATTTTTGTAATACTAATCAATCTGGTTGATATGTCTTTAAATAGTGACAGAAATATATAGGCAGATGTAACAAGCGAGACTAATCCTCCTTTCTGTCTTTTCATCATTCATTTCCTTGCGTGAATCATGTAACTTATCGTAAGCAATTATTGTTGGCAATGTTTTGCAAACGTTAATAGTTGATCAGTGGAATATCCAACATACATGTATTCAATCAGTTTAGAAGAGTTGTAGCCAGGTAGTAAAATTGGCCAGTAGAAACCTAGACCATTTTTTAGATTACGACAGAAACCTTTAATCAGATATAAGAGGATTAAACCCTATCTGATTTATTTTTTATTTAATTACTGTATGCTATATGTGTACATTCTTTAAATAAAATCTTGTTGTTGTTGTTGTTGAAACAAAAACGAGTCTACAACTTTACCATGTCATTTTTTTGGCCAGTTTCATGTGTCAGTGTTTCAGTAACCATTGGACATTCGGCTTGGTCAACTTATATTTGGTTTTTACCGATAAACAAACAAACAAACTACAGTTTATTAATATTATACATATAGACATTGTGGCAATCCCCGTAAACGGTGTTGAAATAGGCGTTATACGGTCACCATAGCGAGACCGATACTTAGGCAATGGTGCACATAGAGTCATTTTGCCAGCTAATTAAAAATACGATGCAAACATCAAACTAGTGAAAACCGGAAACCAATCAGAGGTGAAATCGACCATTAAAAAGGCTGATTATTAGGTTCTTTCTCAAGTTTAAAATTTTGGTAGGACCTCGGTTAATGATAGAACAAAACAAAATGTTATACGGATAAAAACACGTTTAAGAACTTTTTTTGCTATGGCACTTTTGTACCACAGATTTTACTATGAATATTTGTGAGTACAATGAGTCATTCTGAAAGTTATTTTAAAATACGACACAAACATCAAATTAGTAAAAACTGTAAACTATTCAGAAGTGAAAACTGCCTCTAAAAGGCAGATAATTAGGTTCCTGCTGTATTTTAAAATTTCGGTTGGACCTCGGTTAATGATAGCACAAGGATAAAAATACGACGTTTAAGCACTTTTTTGCTAACATCGCATTTTTGTACCACAGTTTTACAATGAATATTGGGGAAAAAATTTTCCGTTATAATTTTCAAATTTATAATTTATAATTTTAAAACAATCAATAGTTTGAACAGTTTCGCTAAATTAAGTGCGACATAAAATCTAGAACTCAAATGTTAAAAGAAATTTAGCTTTTTTTTTGTTTTAACCTTACTAAAATTATAGGCTGCTTCATTTATAATAATACATTTATACAGCGCCTTTTTCACGTAACGCGTAAAAAGAGCAATTTATAAAAATTGCATTTCAACGCATTCGACAACGTACATTCAAAGACCGTAATAGCCTGATACCAACGCAAATAAACTGGTACTAGCACATTTTATGTATTCCGGTATGTTTTCAATGTTCTTCAACCTGTTGTTAGTACCCATCCAGCTCTCTACATGTCCCACTGAATACAATTTAGTAGTTTCTACAAATTTAGCAGTTGCCATAATGAAATTTTAATAGCGATCGAAATTTCTAGTTGACGGTGCTACAGCACTCTTCTAGTCGCAGTGTTGTTCTATTTTATGGCCACTGAAAGTCTTTACGATCGATGTATTTAGATTTAAATTTACAATTGCAAAAGCGAAATACACTGCACACTCCCATTCTTTCGAGCCGCTATAGGTGCTGGCAATGAAATTTTATCGCTATTGAACTATTGACCTTTCTCTCATGCGTATACTCTTTAAAGTGAAATTTGAATACTTGTTTCATATTTATTTTAATGTATTCAATATATTTTCTTCTTTCTTTGTGTAAATTTGGGTATGTGCAAAATCTCTAAGATTTTATATCATTGTGTTACGTTGTTGATATTTCTATTCGAAATTGGGTTAGATCTTTGTGTGTAATAATCATTGCTTGTCCGATTGTTCACTAAAATTTACTATTTACACATTATTTTCTAATTTATACATACATACTATCGATTGTTGAAATGTGTTAAAAACACAATAATTATTTATGTTGAAACATTGCTGCTACTAACAGTTAGTATACCATAACTGTTTTGTACAATAAGGAAGGCTAACTTGACAGTTGATAAACCATGTTGTTGTACCAGTATCATCTATTCCAAAGGACGCATCAAGTTCTTCAAAAACAGAGAAGGGGCGGCCATTTAAATGTTTATTTTATAATACAATACAAAACAAATTTTATTCAGATCCTATTGGTACATACGAGACTTTACATTTACTGCAGTGTTCTGCTTCTGAGACGCGTTCATACGGCTCGAGAATGAATATTCATTAAACGCCGTCCGCACAGCTTGCTTACTAACGTTCACAGAACACTGCTAGATATTTTGTAAAAATTATAACATGGCTGAAGTAGGAAGTGAATAAGATAACGGCAGAATGGGGAGGGGGTAAGTCCTCGCCTCTTATATCTGTCCGTATTTCGCGAATATTTTAGAATAACATACAGATTGAAATAGATTAAAAGACACTATACATTTTGACATGTTTAGCAAAGAAAAACCAGAAAAACCAGAAAGGGAGCAAATATCACTTATTTATAGGTTTCTGCTAAAATTGAGATACTTACTCAAGTCGATGGAGTCTAAAGCATGTTTGAATTTACTACTGTTTGCAGCTTCAATCAGCCGTTGTGTTCCAGCATACTGAGGGAATTGGTTCCATACATCCAATATTCTAACAGCAAAACTGTGCTTGAGTGTGTTAGAGCGAAATTTTGGCTTAATAAGCTTTTTATGATGCCCGCGCGTGTTAATATTGGGAGATACCATAAATAGATCTTGACACGAGTTTATTTCATTACTGAGGCACTTAAAAACCATTACAAGGCCGTATTTTAGCCGTCGTAGTTCAAGAGGTTCTAGATTGAAGTATTTTAATCTTTCAGCGTAAGACATGTGACCGATGTGTGCACGCGCTGATAATCTACGTGTAAAATAACGTTGAACTTTTTCTAATTTATCAATATCAGATAAGTAACAAGGAGACCAAACCACGCTACTGTATTCGACAATAGGACGAACGTATGCTAAATATGAACGCAACAAAGCGTCAATGTCACAGTTTAAAAAACAGCGAAATAACATATTAACGACGCGATAGGCTTTAAAAATAACGTAATTGCAGTGTGTTGAAGATTTGAGATCACTTCTTATCATGACACCTAAGTCTTTGCAGGTGCTGAGGGACGGTATTTTGTTGCCTAGTAAGAAGGGCCGAAAAAAGGGGTTGCTACGCCCAAATAGCAGACAGCGCATTTAGGCAGCTATATTTCACGGTTTTAACCCAATTGCATTCAGTCAGGAAGAAGATCAAAGAAGAGTGCGTACTGGTGCGTTACACCAGATAAATAATCTATTTAACAATAAATAAGAAGTACCTGCTTGAGAGAAGCGAAGAATTATCCAATTAAAATAAAAAATGATTCATTTTCCGCCAATCCGACGCAGTACTGCCAATCAACCCGCAATCGACCCCGACCCAACGCTGCCAACACCTCAATGTGTCGACTGCAACTGTGACGCTGGAGACGATTGCTTCATCTGCGATCGATGCGACCAATGGGTCCACTATTTCTGCGCCGGCATCCCGACCGAGGTCGCAACATCGATCAACGGGTTGGATCGCATCCTCGTTCTGTGCCATAAATGTCTCGCCGTCATTCGACAGCAGCGTCCGATTTCGACCTCGACCGACGCAGCCAGTCCCGCATCTACAAACGCACTTGAACATGGTCCTGGCCTCGATCTTCTGCTAAAGCTACAGGAAGACGTCGCCACACTGTCATCCGCTGTGCAGACGGCAACAAATGCCATCAAAACGCTGGCACACGACGCCACAAACAACACCGACCCACTCAACGTCAATCAAAACAACGCAAACTCTTCTTCATACGCAGCGATGGCCGCCAGAAATACAACAACAACAGGGGCCGTTTATTTTTCCCCTCCATCGAGTGACGAGGATATCCAGCGGCGCCGCTGCATAGTATTGAAGGGTCTCCCAGAGGACGGTAACGACCTCGAAGCGGCACGATCGATCGTCAAATTTCTCGATCCTTCTGCGACTGTCGACCAAGTATTCAGAATGGGACTTCTCCATCCACCCAGCCGCCGCACCAGCCCCAACACCGCTCGCGGTCCTAGGCTGTTAAAACTCCGTCTGGCATCATCATCTGTGGTCAACTCTGTCCTCAATGAAGCGAAAAATCTTCGCAACCACGCCCAATACAAGGGAATATATCTCCGACGGTCAATGAGCGACGAAGACCGACGACGACTATCAGCTCTGCACGAAAAAGCAAAGGAGCTCAACAAACAGCTGTCCGCCACTCCGAACAATAGAAACAAATACGTCGTCGTTAACGAAAAATTAGTCATATTTACCAACTGTGACCTTAGAGACGGCCAATTAATCAAAGGGAAGTACACCGAAATTGACTACTCTGTCCAACAAGCAAACAACAAATTCATTGTACATTTAAACTAAATGTCGGGTTTAATTCTCCTGCCATCGCTGCTCCACTGGCAAAATCACAATCTGGTAAATCAACATTCAAAATCAAATATTTCAACGCTCGCAGCATCATGAATAAACTTTGTGATCTCGACGTGCTCTTGACTTCGTCTAACTATGACATCATTGCAATCACAGAAACCTGGCTCAATGACACTGTTCCCAACTCAATGTTTGAAACTGGAAATGCATATAGGATCATTCGCAAAGACAGAGTCAATAGGAGAGGAGGGGGCGTCATACTATTTGTTAAATCGACCATTAAGCATATCGAACTGCATTACGAAAACATTAATGAATCTGTTGAACTAGTGTCTATTGATCTACTAATACCAACAAAACATAGACTAATTTGTGTATATCGTCCCCCGTTTTATGATTCCAATTATCTAATTGAACTGATGAATATCCTGACTCGTGCGTGCGATGTCTCATGGCCTGCAACAATTCTTGGAGACTTTAACCTTCCAGATATAAATTGGTTATCAAAATCATGGCCACACTCTGTATTGAATGATACGTTCATGACTCAAGTTAATGAAGCTGGACTTGAACAGTTAGTTAACTTTAGCACACGAGGAAACAACATTCTCGATTTAGTTCTCACTACCTCGCCATTAAATGTACCCTCGGTTGAAAGTGACGAATGTTTTGCAAATTCTGACCACGTTTCTATAAACTTGTTGATCACTGGCAATTTTACTGATGTAAATCATAGCTCAAAACTTAAATTTAATTTCTCAAAAACTAATTTTTCATTGCTTAAGTCTTACCTTGCGTCATTTGATTGGGATCTTTTATTACATAGTGTTTATACCATTGAAGAAAAGTGGAATTGCTTTTATAATATATTGTATAATGCGTGTTTATTATATGTTCCCCTTACCCATTGTTGCAACACAGGACCTAAGCGAAAATATCCAAATCATATTAGAAAGCTTCTCTCTAGTAAAGCAAAACTCTGGAGAAAGTGTAAAGTTTCGAAAGATTTTTCCGAATACAAAGCTATGTCCAAAAAATGCAGTGCAGCAATTTTATCTTTCCGCAAAAATCGCGAACACAAAATTTTAACTGGTGGTAATCGTAGGAAACTTTTCAAATATGTCAACAACAAATGCTTTAGTAAGAGCGGTATTGGTGCTTTAAGAACGAACGACGGCCACCTCGTTACCGATGATAGAGAACGGTCGTTAACTTTAGCTAAAGCATTCAAACAGGTTTTCACGACTGACAATGACTGCTCATCATATATACACGACCCACCGAATGGTTGTTCGTTATCTTGGATAACCTTTACCCCTGCGATTGTACATAAGTTTATGGGTGATCTGAAAAACAAAAACAGTCATTCTCCGGACTTGTTTTCACAATTTTTCTTGAAACAACTTCGAGATGTTTTGTGTTACCCATTGTCTCACATTTTTGAACAGTCTTTTGTAAATAATGTTGTGCCTAATTCATGGTTGTGTTCGGACGTTGTTGCTGTTTATAAGAAGGGATCAGCGTCCGATCCCACTAACTATCGACCTATTTCTTTGCTATCGAACTGCGCAAAAATTATGGAATCGATCATAAATTCGACAATCTTAAGCTACTTGCACGCCAACAATCTTGTTTCTGCAGAACAACACGGTTTTCTAGCTAAAAAATCCACATGTACGCAGCTTCTCGAATGTTTTGATGATTGGTCAATGTCTCTAGATTTAGGGAATAACGTAGATATTGTGTATATTGACTTTGCTAAAGCGTTTGATACGGTTTCTCATAGTAAATTAATTGATAAGTTAACATCATTTGGAATAAAAAATCAGTTGAAATCATGGCTTCGATCTTTTGTAACTCGTAGAAAATTTCGGGTCAAAGTGAACAGTGCTTTTTCACCTTATCTTGATGTAACATCTGGAGTACCCCAAGGGAGTGTACTGGGACCTACCTTGTTCTTATTGTATATAAATGACATTGTTAACGAATTGTCTGATGTGACTTGCAAAATATTTGCCGATGATGTCAAATTGTATGTTCATTATTCTCCACTCAACCAGTCTTTTCAAACTGATGCGCTACAAAGTGCTCTGGACTCGATTGAGGAGTGGTCACGTAAATGGCAACTCCCTATCTCGTCCCCTAAATGTAACCTGTTACGTTTAGGACAGCCTCAAACTAATGTGGACTACTCCTTGAGTGGTCAACCAATTTCATTAGTGAACCAATGCAAAGACTTAGGAATCATCGTTGATAAGACGATGAAAACTAATTCTCATTGCGCTATGATCGCTTCTAAAGCGTATAAAGTTATAAATATTTTATTTCGTTGTTTTCTTACCTCAGACCCGGATACTCTTCTATGCGCCTATATCACTTATGTAAGACCTCATTTGGAATATGCCTCTCAGGTGTGGTCTCCGTGTTACCTAGGCGATATTGATTTGATAGAACGCGTTCAGCGGTACTTTACACGCCGTCTATACGAAAAGAACAAATGGGCTTATGCACCCTACTTCGATAGATTACAAAAGTTTAGCCTCGAACCATTGGAATTACGTCGTTTGCACTTTGATCTTGTTATGGTATATAAATGTCTGTACAATAATGTTGATGCCTGTCAGCGATCATTTGTTGTTTCTGACGTTGTCCGAACTAGAGGTCATTCAAAAAAATTGATAAAAAGGAAATTTAAAACAAATATATTAAAACACTCTTTTTCTGTCCGCGTTATTGATGCATGGAACTCACTACCTGAGTACGTCGATGGTAAGCCGTTAATTCAATTGCCGAATACTAAATCATTCAGAACCCTTCTGAAAAAAGTTAACCTGGAACAATTTTTGCATTACAATAGAAACCTACAATCAGATATAAGAGGATTAAACCCTATCTGATTTATTTTTTTTTATTTAATTACTGTATGCTATATATGTGTACATTTTTAAATAAAAATATTGTTGTTGTTCATATGGATAATTGCCAGTTTTTTGCCCAATTTTATAGATGAAAGAACGTTCTGCAATCGATTTGATGAAACTATATCTTCGTTATTAATCAAAATGACATATCTTTACGTCATCAGCAAATAGTTTACAATCAATATCATTAAGACAGCAAGTAATATCATTTATATATAAAATAAATAATGTCGGCTCTAACACACTAACTACCCTGTGGAACTCCAGATGTGACACGATGCTGGTCTGACAGTGTACTATTTAGTTTTACACGAAAAGTCCGGATGAGAAGAAACGCTGTTATCCATTTTAAGAGGTGTCCGTTGATTCCAAATGTTGCAAGTTTGTTGATTAGCTTCACGTGCGAGACGGTATCAAAAGCCTTCGAGAAATCTATATACACTATATCACCCGAGTTTCCGGTGTCAATAGCTTTAGACCAGTCCTTGACACATTCCAACAATTGTGTGCAGGTTGATTTTTTTGATACAAATCCATGCTGTTTAGAACATATTAAATTATTATTACGAAGTGTGATACAAGATAATGATTTACAATAGATTCCATAATTTTACAACAGTTTGAAAGTAATGATATGGGCCGATAATTCAATGGGTCCGATGGGTCACCTTTTTTATACTGGTATTATATCGGCACAGAGCCAGGATTTTGGCAGTTTTCCGTTAACAAAAGATTGTTCAAAAATATGTGATAACGGAAAGCAAAGAGAATCTCTAATTCCCTTAAGGAAAAACTGCGTATAGCCCTCCGGAGAATGGCTGTGTTTCGGTTTCAGACATCCCATGAACTTGTGAATAATCTGTGGCGTGAACAGGACCCACGAAATGCTTCGCTTAATTTATATCCATCGGTTAATTTTAACGTGCGTCAGTCAAAAGTAAGAGGCAGCAACATCCCTCGCAACACCCCTGGTTTATTCTATGCTGTACTCTTGCCAACTGTGTAAGACCCGTTGGTTTTAATTCTTTTGGCAGATTGCCAACTGTGTAAGGCCCGTTGGTTTTAATTCTTTTGGCAGATTGCCAACTGTGTAAGACCCGTTGGTTTTAATTCTTTTGGCAGATTGCCAACTGTGTAAGACCCGTTGGTTTTAATTCTTTTGGCGTATTGCCAACTGTGTAAGGCCCGTTGGTTTTAATTCTTTTGGCAGATTGCCAACTGTGTAAGGCCCGTTGGTTTTAATTCTTTTGGCAGATTGCCAACTGTGTAAGACACCCCCCCCCCGCCCGCCGGACCGCCGTTGGTTTTAATTCTTTTGGCAGATTGCCAACTGTGTAAGACCCGTTGGTTTTAATTCTTTTGGCAGATTGCCAACTGTGTAAGGCCCGTTGGTTTTAATTCTTTTGGCAGATTGCCAACTGTGTAAGGCCCGTTGGTTTTAATTCTTTTGGCAGATTGCCAACTGTGTAAGGCCCGTTGGTTTTAATTCTTTTGGCAGATTGCCAACTGTGTAAGACCCGTTGGTTTTAATTCTTTTGGCAGATTGCCAACTGTGTAAGGCCCGTTGGTTTTAATTCTTTTGGCAGATTGCCAACTGTGTAAGACCCGTTGGTTTTAATTCTTTTGGCAGATTGCCAACTGTGTAAGACCCGTTGGTTTTAATTCTTTTGGCAGATTGCCAACTGTGTAAGGCCCGTTGGTTTTAATTCTTTGGCTTGCCAACCCCCCTTCCGTTGTTTTTATTTCTTTTGGCAGATTGCCAACTGTGTAAGGCCCGTTGGTTTTAATTCTTTTGGCAGATTGCCAACTGTGTAAGACCCGTTGGTTTTAATTCTTTTGGCAGATTGCCAACTGTGTAAGACCCGTTGGTTTTAATTCTTTTGGCGGACGAGCCAGAGAATGATAACACATATATTAACAAAGCGTTATGAAACATATAAAACATGACAGTAGTTTTGTACCTGTCTGACTGCAACGGCAGAAAGATGCCACAGAGCTTCAAGACGAGGTCCCAGGGGGTCTGGGGTCCCGGGGAGACCTTTTGCTCCCAGGGAACAATCTTGTCTGCTGGAGGGAGGACGGCGCTTTTTACTGAGGTGTGTTCGACGTCTTAGATAGGTGGTTACCATGTATGACCGAAACGATTTTGCTAATATAGATAAATGAAATCTATATGCAAGTTAGTATACGATAAACCCGTTGTAGAAATTTGGAACAAGTTTTTTAATATTTTGATGATTATATTATTGAATGTTTTCAATTCACGATCAAGAGCAACTTAAAATCAGTTTTAGGCTGCTACATATGTGCCGCATAGAAAGAGTGGGGTCGGATCCACTAATTTCAACAGCGACTAATCGAATTTATGGAGTCGATTGGGGTTCGGAACATACCGATGGTCGCGTCGACACAAATAAGACTTTAGCTGTGTAGCTGACGACGACTGATGCTGCGCCACATCTAAACAAACAAAATCGTTTATTAACCATACACATACTAGTAACTGGTAAAGTCAGCGTAACGAGGTATGCAGCGTGCGTTAAGGCCGTCATAGCGAGCTCGAAACTTAGGCAATGGCTTACCAACTGCCAGTGTACTAGTTAACAAAAATATATGTACAACAAACTGTATATTTACAAACAAAGTTATACGTGCAAGGCAAATGTTAATAAACTGGTTTACAGCCAGAAAGGGATTTCCTCTTATATCTGGCTGACGAGATGGGAATGCAATTTATCGTAAAGGACAAAGACGTTGCAAGGGAGTAAATATCGCTTTTATTTCTAAAGGTTTCTTTTGAATTGCAAGAATTGGTTTAAATTAAGCATGTTCAACGTTTTTTAAAATTTCATAGAGTCCTGTGCTTCGATTAAGGGCTCAGAACCAATAAAACTGGGTAACTTGCTCAATGCATGAACTGTTCTAACTGCGAAGCTATGTTTTAACGAGTTAGAGCGAAACTTTGGCTTGAGCAGCTTTTTCCGATGGCCGCGCGTATTTGTGTTACCGGACATTACAAACAAGTTTTCGCAGCAATTAATCTCATTGTTAAGACATTTAAATATTAGGATTAGGTCGCGTTTCCAACGTCGTAGCTCCAGAGGTTCTAATCGAAAATATGCTAATCTTTCACTATAAGACATTTCCTGAATGCCCATTGTGGCCGTAAATCTACGTGTGAAATACCGCTGAACCTTTTCCAGCTTGTCAATTTCGAACAAATAGCACGGTGACCAGACTTGGGTACAGTATTCCATAATCGGGCGGACGTTTGACAAATAGGACGTCCTTATTGATTCCTGATCACTATTCAAAAACAGCGAAATAACATATTAATTACTCGATAACTTTAGCGACAATGACATTATAGTGAGTTTCGTATTTTAGATTACTGCTTATCGTAACACCTAAGTCATTAAATTGGGAAACAGAAGGAATTTCACACCCCCCAATGTTGTAACGGAAATTAGGGTTATTTTTGCCCAAGTGCAAAATATTACATTTAGGGACAGAAATAGACAGTTGCCACGTATCTGCCCAAGTTACTAAATAGTTGAGCACATTTTGAAGATATTCTGTGGCGGTGTTATCGGCTCCATTTGCAATATTTATATACAATTTAACGTCATCAGCAAACAATTTGCATTTTTCGTGTTCAAAGCAAAGATGAAGATCGTTAATATTTACGAGAAACAAGAGGGGTCCGAGAATGCTACCTTGGGGTACGCCAGAAGTTACTTTATGGGTTTTTGAAAAAGTGTTCAGCTTTACTCTGAATGTTCTGTCATGAAGAAATGCTTTAATCCATTGAAATAGGGCTCCACCAACTCCTAGAGTGAAAAGCTTTTGGAGCAGCTTGGCGTGTGAGACGGTGTCAAAAGCTTTTGCGAAATCTATGTACGCAATATCAACAGATTTTTCGATCTCCAGAGCATTTGACCAATCATTTACTGCCTCAAAAACTGGGTGCAGGTTGATTTCTTTGAGATAAATCCATGTTGATTCTGACAAATAGTATTATTACAACGCAAAAATGACAAAAACTATCATGTATAATAGATTCCGTTATTTTACAACAGTTAGAGAGCAATGATATTGGCCTGTAGTTCAATGCAATAGACGAGTCACCTTTTTGTACACGGGAATAACGTCAGCGCGAAGCCAAGACTTCTGCAAACAACCGTTTACAAAAGATTGCTCGAATATATGAGCCAGAAGAAAGCAAAGCGAAACAAAGCAAGGACTGTGTGTACCCATCGGGTGAATGGCTATGTTTTGGCTTAAGACGTCACATAAATTTGTGCACAAGTTGTGGTGAAAAAGCGACCCATGTTACAGTGCGTTTTGGGACTGAGACATGTTGATTTACAGATAGTTGTCCGCAATTTTCATTGAATACTGTGGAAGACGCGTTGGCCAGTATGTCGGCACAGGAGTTTTGTCAGTGGTTAGTTTGCCATGCGGCGTGGTAAGAGCACTGATTCCGGTTTTGGAATAGAGTTTGTTATTGATATATCTGAAAACACCATTTCGGATACCACTATTTAATATTTTCTTTTCACGAGCTTGTTTAAAATGTGCAATAGTTTCAGAGCGTTTTGATCTGATTTTTTCATATTTTTCATAATCCGAAGTTGGGCGGCTTATTCTCCACAACTTAGCTTTGCGTTTGAGAAGTTTCCTAATAAAACGAGGTTACCAGGGTCCACACATGTTCGGGATTAATTTATTTTTAGGTATAAATTTGCTACAGGCGTAGTTTAATATTGATGTGAACAAGTCCCAGTTGTCATCAATGGTAAAAGCCGCATGTAAGACAACGTCCCAATTAACTTAAAGTAAAAAGTTGTTAAAGGATTCGAAGTTTGCATTTTTGAAATCGTACACATATAAAGGTTCATAAGTTGAAGCATTACTAATATAACCAGTAAGATTAAAGTTAATTGACACATGGTCGGCAAAGGGTTTTCCACTAGATACGCTGGGAACGTTCAAAGGTGAGGTTGTTAATAAGAGGTCTATACAATTTTCTCTCCGGGTTGGAAAATTTACCAACTGATGCAAACCTAGCTCTTGAATGCACTCCATGAAACATATATTCATGGAGGATTGTGACCATAAGTAATTTTGCCAATTTAAATCAGGCAGATTGAAATCTCCTACAATTGTAACTGGGCATATAACATTGCACTTTGTCAAGTATATATTTGCACAGAGACGTCATATGTACAATATCGCAATTGTGTAGACTATAAACACATGCTAGCCTTTGCCTGGTTGTGATAAATATATCAATTATCAGGATTTCCAGTATGTCATGTTTAGTTTTGAAGCAAATTACCGAATGTTTCATATCTTTTGCTATGAAAAACGCTACGCCACACCCACGGCTATATGTTCGGTCTTTGCGGTGAATAACATATCTACCTGCATCAATTAGGGAATCAGGCATCTCATTTGTCAACCATGTTTCACAAACAGCAATAACATGAAAGAGTTCAGAATGTAATATCGCTTCTAGATCACAGATTTTGTTAGCTAAACTTTGAACATTAAAAAATTTGAACTCGAGGGGCATACTTCGATTCAGTAATTGTGTATTTACTCCCCGAATTAGTTTACCTGTACATCGATTTTTCCATCAATAGTTACGACGTTATAGTCAACAATGCAACGGTCCCGCCAACTAGTTTACCATTGTCAATTATACAGTCTTTGCAAAGCACTAGTTTTTCGTTCAAAACTAAATACTTGTCCCGATTTGCAGAATTGCTCGCGAGTGCATTGTTTAATTCGTACGCTTTACGCCGAAGAACAGTAAGCTGATTTCGTTCTTCAACAGACATGGACCGGCGAGTGTATATTCCTCTATATTCTGGCATGTCTTTTAATCAAGACGCTTGCTGCAAGACTGAACGCGCTACAGTTGAGGCACGGAAACGAACCTTGAGCAACCGTGGTTTTCTCGGCCCCGTGCGTTCGTCATTAATGCGATTTGAAATTCTCAGCGAACCGATTCGAAATACGTATCCAACTTCAGCGGACGGGTCGAGTGAGTGACAGATGTTTGAGACAATTTGCATGTCTTTTCCATTCTCAAGCACTCCCGAGAAGACCAAACAATGTTTTTTGGAGTTGTCGTCAATATCAGATGTCCTTATCACTGCAGTACGATTTCCATTTCTAGCTGCCACCGATGCATACGCTGGAAGACTGACATTGTCTTGACTATTATCAGTCGTCTGTTACACAGTTGTGAATGCCGGAGACGTGGCAAAATTAGTGACAGTTTCGGTAAGCGTTTCGAACTGTCTTTAAATCTTGTCCAATCGGTCGATATTACCGAGCACTTTAGTCGTTGGCGTGCCAGTGAGCTTTGCATTGCGACGATTGAGCGCGAATTTCTGACTTACGACAAGAATATCGTCGGGACTGCCTTTAGAAATTTGTTGTTGCGGATAGATGAGCAGGAGAAGTGTATCCATCCCGCACATAACCCGCATTCGAAACAATCAGGACCATCATCATTTTTGCAAGTAACGCAGTTGGTGGATCTTGAGTGAGAAGTTGTTGACGGCGCTTTCGGCATAGGTTGACGTGACGAGGTTGATTTAGCCATGCCTTTCAAGTTGTTAGCCGGATTTCGAATTATAGTAGCTGCAGGTAATTTAATAATTTTAATAGGTAATCTGGAGTAACGCGCCAGCAGGTCTATCCGTCTTTGTTCTTGACTCCATAAAAGCACCCAGCAGGCAATGTCCCACTGAATGCAATTGGGTTAAAACCTTTACTATTGGCGGATAAATTATTACAAATATCACATCACTTATCTAATTAACATTAAGTAAGTCATATGACATTTTAACAATAACTTTATTCGTTAGTAAAGTGACACATTTTGTCTTAGGGTACATTGCGGAGCGACGCATTAACCGCTCCCTTTACGAGGTTTTTAAATGAACCGGGCAACAGCTCATATACAGCATAGTGGCTAGCGTGCGAGCCTCGGAGTCAAGCGACACAGGTTGAAACTTTTGTTCAGGATTGTAAGAAATACACATTACTTTAAGAAATACATGGTTAATAGTGGCATGTAACAGCCATATGACAAAAATTTTAAAAATTCCTGTTATATTTGAAAAAATAGAGGGATAATTTTAAAAATATGGACAAAATGTATAAATTTTAATTCAGCTATCCATATAGTAGCATAATTGTGTTAATGTCCAAGTGTATTTGCGTCGCATGTATTTCGTTTCCATAAATGTGCTTCGATTGTTATTCAAAAACGATCGAATGAATTGATATATTGTATTTTGAAATATTATTGGCTTACGAGTTTTTTTAAATGTCCAACGCCCCAGTTTTGTCAATCAGCTATCCCGCGCCTAATTTCCCATTGCATATTTATACTATACATTCCAAGCTGACAGCTCAATTTTCAGTTCGTGATGTATTGCAATTGGAGTCAGACTCCCAATTCTAAACTCGTCGGTGCGTATAGGTAGGATGTACAACAGAAAATACCGCAATTGCGAAATGTTCATTATGTATAATTTCGCTCACTACTATAAACATAACCTGTAATATATACACAATAGTATTCGGTTAATAAACATTGATTGATTGATTGACAATTATATAATTATGTGTAAAAGCAACATAAATGTATAATTAATGAAGCTTTAAATGCATTATTTGTATTAATTAAATGTATTAATAGTGCGTTAATTATTATTATTACGCAAGCATATGGAATTTAACCATATGTTACAAACGTTCTAAAACAAACAAAATCGATGCAGTCTTCGTTTAATTTCCCAAATTCAACGTTCAAACGAAACTATGTATACCTCAAGATTGACTTTTTGAAAAGATTTATTGCTGGATTGTTTTGTTTCATACCGTTTTTGCATCTATCCAACGATTTTAATTAATACTATTCCGCAAGCTAAATATATAGAGTAGATAGTTGATAAATTCAGCAGCATACGTGTGCCACTATAAGACCAATGCACGGTAAACATTTATCCTAAATCAAGCTAGCAATTTCCAACTAATAGATGATAATTATATGTAAAATTTACATAAAATTCAGTCAAAAGCAGAACTACAAAATGCTGTTTTTAGCGATTGCCTCATTTGAAATGCAAATGAGTTGTGTGAGCTACTTCGCGTATATAAGCCGGTGCTTATGTTCTCGAGTTTATTGCACGTTCGCTCTTCCGTTTGAGCAGCTGTTCTCTGCGACATGTACACGTTGGTTCCTCCTGTTTTGAATAGTTTTTTCATTTCGTCTATGTCTGTAGAACAGACTGTGTTAAGCGCGCAAAGGGTGTTGGAACTGATTAAAGCTTCTTTGGCTAAAGGTGGGCTGTCGGCTGACAATTCATTGTCATCTATTAAGCTCAGCTCAATAGGGCTATAGTATCAACTAGACGTCTTGGGCAAAGTTGATCAAAATCTATCAAAAGTCGAGCAAGCCCTCAATTCAGTGGACGAAGTTTTAGATCCCGCAGCAGTACTGTCCCCGCTCGCAGAAGCGCGTTCAACAATTAAAGATCGGGCCAAGGTCATTCGTGTCGCAGACGCTGGAGGCTGGGGCACTGTTGCAAACTATGTCGGAGCGTCAGACTTGGGGATAATGCAGAAGACGCAAAACGAATCCACAAAGCTATTGAGGCTTCAAAGCAGGCAAACGCAAAATCCTCCGCCGCCAAAACGCCTTCGACTGCTACGTTACCACCCTGGCGGGGATTCCGCTATACAGGCCGCTCAGTCGGAGCGGGGCCCGGTAGGTTTCAGCCGTATGCTCAAAATACGCCGAGGAAATACGTACTACCCTGCTTCTCATGCAACCGGACGGGGCATTGGGCCTATGAATACCATTTCCGCAACGATGGCGAAGAGCCACAAGGTAGCTCGGCGTCAAAGCAGTGACTCTGTAAAAGGTAAGTTACGTTCTTGTTTTTCGAATTGGCAACATATAACGAATAACGGATTTGTGCTTGATATGGTAAAAAATGGTTTTTCTATTCCTTTTACTGAGTCGCCGAGGCGATTTTTCAAGCGAAACAACGCTTCTGCGTTTTTACATAAACGGTTTGTTTTGGAGGCTGTTGAAGAGCTTGTTCAGCTGGGATATGCTAAAGAGCTTTCAGAGCCTGCCTTTGTTACCAGTCCTCTGTATGTGTCGGTGCAGTCCAGTGGTAAAAAGCGCCTTATTCTGGATCTTAGGTGTGACCCGTAATAAGGTTTTGGCGTTCTAGAGGTCTATGTGTGTCTATGTATTTAGACGATGGTTTTATGGCAGCTGGGTTGTTCTCCACATGGCAGGTAATCTCAGAAACTTGCAGAAAAGATCTTGCTTCGCTCGGTTTTTGCTGGAATAAAAAATCTGTTTGGTTGCCTTTGCAACGCTTACAGCACCTCGGTTTTATAATTGATTCCGGTAATTTTTGTTTAGAAGTCCCTGCACGGAAAATGATGGCAGCAAAACAAGTCGTTTCGAGGGCTCTTACGTACGCTAAGACAACGGCTCGGAAGTTGAGTAAAATCACAGGTATGATTCAGTCGTTATCGTTTGTTTTTGGCTCGGTAACACGTCTTATGACGCGCCGTTTGCATCGTGTGATTTCTCGAGCAAACGGGTGGGATAGTTTTTTCGTGTTAACCCCAGACACTTGCCGAGAAATAAAATTTTGGTCACATTTCTTTGAAAATTGTCCTTCAAAGAAATTTTTGGAAGTAACTCTGCCCGAAATCTTGGTCTTTTCCGATGCCAGCTCTGCAGGAGCTGGTGCGATTACTGAGATTCAAGGAAAAACAATTTCGCGTGTACTTAATTTCTCGGAAACGGAGTCGCGCAAGAGCTCTACTTTCCGAGAACTTAAAGCTATCGAATTTGCGATATCTGTTTTTGGACCGTACCTCTTGTCCAAGATTGTAAAAGTTTTCACAGATAATTCAGCATCAGTTTCAATTGTGAGAAACGGCAGCTCTGTGGAAGACCTTCACAGTGTGTCATTACGAATTTTCTCACTTTGCGCGGCCTAGGGCATTCAATTGGAACTAGAATGGGTTCCACGAGAAAAGAACGCGGTGGCAGATGCTCTCAGTAGAGAAATTGACTATGACAATTGGGTAGTTGCAGACTGCGTGTTTCAACAGGTTAGTTTTGAATGCGGAGTGTTTGAATTAGATAGATTCACAGATCAGAATGTTAGCAAGCGTGCTAGCTATGCGTCAAAAGTCTGGAATTCTGGGTGTTCCTATGTTGATGCGTGTTCCAGGAACTGGCATGGGGTTTTAAATTGGTTTGTGCCACCTCTACGCCTTGTTACTCGAGCATTACAACATCTTAGGCTTTGCAAAGCCCGCGGAGTTTTGGTTGTTCCAGTCTGGCCCCAAGCAGTTTTTGGCCAGGTTTTTTAAATTTTTGCTTAGAAAACTGGAACTGGATTTTAAACCGGAACGGGATTTTCTATATACGAGAATATCAGAAGTAGTCTTCCTGTTTGATCACATTCGCACCTATAGCGCGAGGAGTTTTTGGTCAGACATTTAATTCATCTTTGGTCGCAGTCGGTTTCAATTTCCAAGGATACCCTTTGAATTCAATTAGTTAATTATTTGTCCGTTTGTTTGTTTGTTTATTGGGAAAAATGAAAATGAGCCAAAAACGAGGTTATTTCGGAGCCACAGGTGGAGAAATAAATGCTGTTTTTGGCGATTGCCTCATTTGATATGCAAATGAGGTGTAAGCTACTTCGCGTATATAAGCCGGTGCTTATGTTCTCGAGTTTATTGCACTTTCGCTCTTCCGTTTGAGTAGCTGTTCTCTGCGCCCGCCCTTCCACCTTTTTTACGCCTGCAATTTTTGTTTTTGTAACATCGCTGCTTCAGATGTTACCGCGAATTTATTCCGGGCGCATGCGGACTGCGTTAATCTACCTAAAGACGACCGCGAAGGACTGGCGAATTTCATAGTCTCCAGCCGGAGTTCAAATACTGTCAATGGCTATGCCGGTATGTTGATTCGTTCAGTAATAAATGAAAAACGACATTTTGCTAAATTTCTGCGATAATACGGCTTGTTAATTAGCTTCAGAGCTTACTTGGTTTTGACAAACATAGAGATTCAGGAATACACTCCAATCTATCAAATGAATTTTGTGTTGCTGTGCTGATGTACGAATCGTCGCTACGAACATAACCAGACCGGCAGACACAACCAGGAATACAGATGCCATCCGACGGACAGTCCAACTGTGTAAAGCGTTGACTACACCGGGTTTCATCACAATTTGAACACGTTGACCAACGTTCGCTTACCGGACATTCTGATTTTAAGTTGGTACAATTTTTCAATGTTAGAAAAGAATTAATATTATGAATATAAATGCGCCTTGGTACAAATAAACACGGAGTGTACACAATTTTACGGGGCAGTTCAAAACAAAATTATGCTAGCCACAAATAAGAACATTGTATTGTTTCCAGCATTTTATTTTCGTATATAAAGACAACCCATAGAATAGACAAGATTTTAGAATTATAAGCATTTTATCTGAAGACCAAACACCGTAAGAGGAACACAGACAGAACATTTAGAAAATTATAATAATCTTGGAACATTTAAGAAAGTGATATAAAAAACACTCTGGTTTGTTTGATAATATAAATTTGAATGATAATTTTGATCAATGGACTTGATGTTGTCTGCCGTTTGGTGAAGGACTAGTCCGTGTAATGCTATTAAAGCTTCTTATTTTTGCGTACCCTGTTATAATACAATGCTGCAAATAACTATCTGCAGTCATACCATATGTATGTCGTAGATGTAGCCGCAATTCCCTTGGAACATTCATGTAGCTTGGAAAGCGTCTGATGATACAAACATTTTTTCGTACTTTACTATGCAGCAGTTCAATATGCACTGATATAATGGACTTTATTTTTGCGACCATTCTATCAGCAGGTATTAATATTATCAAGAGTGCATTAGGGAAGAGTATGACACTTCCCTGCATTCACATGTTAGCCCGTGTTTGATGTTATGGGCGTTTGCGGCCTGACCCCCTGTTTCTGGAATGGTCGAGATGCCCCGATTCCCCCGTCCCCAGTTTCTGGGGGGGGTAATTCGGACCCCCTCCAGTTTTTTGGGGGGTGGGTAGGACCACTCTCCCCAATTTCTGGGGGGGTCGGTTTATAGGCAGCTGCTTATAAACCGATCCCCCAGAAATAAATGGGGGTCCGACCGACCCCCAAAAATACTGTGGGGCATCTCGACCCCCCAGAATATGGGGGGGGGGGGTTAGGCCGAAAACGCCTGTATCATCAAACACGTGTTTATATGTGGGTGCAGGGAAGTGTCATACTCTTCCCTAATGCACTCTTGATATTATGTATAATGAGTATAATATGTATGCCCACGACAATAAACTGACTACTTGGGTTGCTATATAACTTTCCAGCCTTTCACATTCAACCATTAACCCTTTCGTTCTCAAATTGGCACATTTGTCAGCGCGCGCGGTGAAACGCAATGCACTAACCAAATTTGCCATGCAGCGTGCGTTTGTGCTCGCTTTGTGACGTTCCTTAAGGAACCGAGACACAGCTCTAAAATAGCGTAGTGGTTAGCACACGAAGCTCGCACTAAACATGACTTGAATTTATCAAACGTGGCTGTCTTCATAGCAAACAGGAGACAAGTTACGCATGAAAATTCTTAATTCTTGTTTGAAGATAATGCATGCTTTCTGTGTTTGAAAATTTTGAAACAGCCAATGAAAGCTAATAAGCAAACAGTAGTATAAAAGTAAGCAAGTAAACAAGAGAAAAGTTTCATACCCGGTGACAAAGGACATTTCGATAATGGAATACATGGACTAGCACTCTCACGATTCCTTCGAATATAGCCTGGTTTACAATAGCATCCTGCGCGATCGACTACAGCACATGGTGTATCGAAATCGTAGCAAATCCGATCACATGTGCCCGAGGCATGAAATTCTTCGTTGTCAGAGCACGCTGGAATATTATGCCGAGTTAAGCGTACATAGAACATTACAGAATAGCACATCTCATACTACAAGATTTATACTTTTGTGCTTTATACTATAATAGGTTTTATGCTTCAGAAAATTGTGTAAAATAATTCTCGCACAATGTATTATGAGGCAATCTGTTTAACCCACAGTGAGGCCGAGTCCTGTCCTTGTTTCTTATGAAGAAGGACTCTCGACGAAATTTAAGAGATGCTGCTTAGTTGCGCTCACCAAGCTGCACTGCATCAAATCCAAAAAGTAAGTTGAATATGTTGATTTTTCTGTTGGCATCAAAAAATGGTTTTGGGTGAATTTCGGCAAAAAAAATTTTTTTCAAAATTTTTTGGGTCAAAAAAAATTTTTTTGGTCAAAAAATTTTTTTTCGCTAAAAGTGTCAAAAATGAATTCCCCATACTGGAAAACCCCCGTATGCAAAATTTTAGGCAAATCGGAGCAAAAAATTTTTTTCATTTCTTGGGCCCCGATATTAGACTTAAGGTTCTCTCCAGTCAAATTAAATTTCTTAATGAATATTTTGATGATTTTCCAAATTTAGTTCCAAAGGCTGAAGATGTTAGATTACCCTTTATACAAGCTATACCAAAATTTCATAAAATTCCTACGGGCTTTCGCTTTATCATTTCCAGCAAATTAGCTGCTACCAAACCCATTTCAAATATATTATGCAAAATTTTTAAACTTATATATATTAAACTAGAAAGAAATTCTATTACTCACAACGTTTTTAAAAAATTTCATAATTGTTGGATTATTAACAATAATAGTAGAATTTTAGAGACTATTGAAAGTCTCAACGTTAGAGGACAGTCTCGTACTGTCAATACTTATGATTTTTCTACTATGTATACTCATTTGGTTCATGATGATATTATTATAAGACTCTCAAATTTGATCGAAAGCCATTTTAGGCAATCTTCAAAAAAATTTATTGCGGTCAACAATTTTGGGGCATATTGGTGTAACTCATCCAAATACATAATGTTTGACCCCAGCAAAATTATAAAAGGTTTAGAATGGCTTCTTCAAAACTGCTATTTTAGCTTTGGTCATTTACTCTTTCGACAAACTGTTGGAATTCCTATGGGCACAGATTCAGCTCCTTACATTGCAAATTTATATCTATATACTTATGAATCAGAATTTCTAAAAACTTGTGATATATCAATCAGGAACAGTATCAAATATACATTTAGATACATAGATGATATATCAATACTCAATGATGATGACTGTTTTGATCGAATACACAAAAACATATATCCGAACACCCTGATACTTAATAAAGTTAATTCAGTCAATACTGAAGCCAATGTTCTAGATTTAGATATTAAAATTTATCAAGGTATAGCTTCGGTTGACCTTTTTGACAAAAGGAGTTTATTTGACTTTCCGGTTAGTAATTTTCCCTATTTCACTTCTAACCTTTCGATCACGATTTTGAGGAGTATCATATATAGTCAAATTGTACGCATCTTTCAAATATGTAACCAGGAAAATTTTGTTCTTAAAAATATAACACTTTTATGGAACAAATTACGTTCCAGAGCGTATCCCAACAGATTCCTATACAAACATGTTCGAAAGGGTATTGCTCGGGTAATTTCAGATAAGTGTAAAACCAATGAGTTATTGCATAAGATCAGAAAGGATGTAGTAAGATAGTTTTTAATTCTTAAAACATCATCTTTATTTGTATTATTTAATCATTTTATTCCTATTCTTAAAATTTACTTAATTTATTTTATTTCATTCCTTTATATTATATTCATAAATTAATATTATAATATTTATATTTATAATAATAAAATTATTATTATTAATATTATTATTATTATTATTATTTTTATTAAAAAAATTTTTTTATTATTATTATTATTATTATTATTACTATTATTATTATCAATATTACTATTATTATTATTACTTCTATTATTATTATCATTATTATTATTAATATTTATTATAATTATTATTATTATTATTATTATTATTATTATAATTATTAATACTATTATAATTATTATTTTATTTTATTATTTTATTTTATTATGCACGTTCACCTCACGTGAGGTAACGTTGCCTTTTGCACTATTTAGTTGGCCACGTGGCTAACACTTTTCTTTCTTTAATTAAGATAATTTCGAATTGATCTAATTATAATACAAGGTTTTTGTTACGGTTTTTACGTCTTGCTGTTTGCATCCTCCAGTGAAGTCGGACGTTCCTATCACGATGGTAACATCGTGATCCGGTCATTTTTTTAATAGGGGACCGGCCTTGTCGTGGTACTGGAGCTTCCCCGGCTTTCCGGAGATCTAAAGGAACGACGCATGTACTGCTGTGACACATAGCTTTAGGATTGTCCTAGTAAATATGTAAGGCAAATTCATTAAGCCTTGTTGGAGTTTATTGTAGGTACGTACTCATAGTTTTGGTTATCATCACACTTGTAATTTTATTCTTTTTATTACAGACATTTATAATTATACGGTTGACGAATTATTATGGCAGAAGCGTCGAATTCGCCTTTGGTAGCCGACTTGAATTCTGGTGATACCAGACGAGTGATTAGTATACATGACGATATAGAAACATTTAGACGAAGGCTTACTAGTGGTTAGCAATATAACATATATTAACATAAATTTATGAGAAAATTCATACAATATTAGTTTATACAATTATAATTATTATTTATATAGTGTACACCAATATTAAATTTCTACTTATGTAAATACATATCTATATGAAAATATCATAAATTATACAGGGTTGCGGTTCACGGGTATTGTGAGAGTTATCTCCAGCCCGGTGCTGCATCTCAGCGTAATAATACGCTATTATTTTTGAAGTTTTTTGGTATACCGCTGTGGGCGTTTAGCCCTATAGTTCCTTTTTTGGTATTTATTCATCAATTTTCTCAAAAGAACTTTTTTGGTATTTATTCATCTACTAAAGACCATTATATTCTTACAAGAGTTCTAGGGCGGGTTATTGTTGATGGTTCAGGGCTTTTACCATAATATGACGCCCATTCCGGAAAGCCCCACAGGTTGGGAATGGGCTGATGCTTCTATGGTATAAATATATTAATTCCATTTTTATGGTTTCAAAATTCAAATCTTATATCAGGCTTCATTTTTAATCGTACCACTTTTTAATATTTTTAAATT
>JASANE010014789.1:0-25373 GCA_030248225.1 Trileptium ribeirensis
AGGCATAAATTGACAAACGAATCATATTATAAAATGCGGCATAAAATTGATAAACGGGTCACGGCATAAAATGATAAACGAATCATATTATAAAATGCGGCATAAAACTGATAAACGGATCACGGCATAAAATGATAAACGAATCATATTATAAAATGCGGCATAAAATTGATAAACGGATCACGGCATAAAATGATAAACGAATCAAATTATAGGATACACACAAAATGATAAACGGAACATGGCATAAATGGTAAACGAATCGTATTATAGAATACTAAACGAATCATGAGAAGTGACCTAATTACGCAGTGGACTTTACCGCTGGTTCACGGTACCAGAATCTCCCCATTCTCCCGAATGTGTTCCTTGATGTTCCCGAATAATTTTGACATCGAAATTACTGAAGAGACGCGTAACAGGGCCGGAACGGGCCTGTTACATATTAGCGTTCTCTGTTTTTATTCTTGCTAAACTGGCGTGGCTTGTGGCCTTTAGTTACGTTCTGTCCGCTAAAGCTGAGCATCTATGCAGTGTTTCAAAACTTTGTTGAAAAAACGCATCATAGTAAAGCGAATCGTGGTAGAGGCATGCAATTCGTCTCATTCCCGTAGGAAATTGCTAAAATTTCTCATAAAGAGTAATTATGGGTCGCAAAATATAGGTTGTGGTAGTCACTTTTATGAAGAGCTCACGGATAACCAAAAGTAGCGTCTTTGCTTTCAATCTAGTCCTATATTAACTATTACAACAATCTTGATTTCGTTATTCGACGACCAATTGGTTAATGAACGTGCGTGTCATACCTAAAGCCAAGGTTTGATTGTCGGGCGAAACTCTATTTTTTGTTTTTTTATATCTGATTTACGTTTTCATACATGTTATCAAGTGAGTAATCAGGCCATCAGCCCCTGTAGTTTATCTTGTGGCAGTATACTAACTAAAATTTTGTATAAGGTGTTTTTGGGTCGCTGAATGTGATAGTAGCAATTATTTATTATTAAAAATAACTGTCAGAATTAATCCGAGTGACACAAAATTGTTCTTTGCTGAAATCTTAGCTATCTCCAAGAAGGTACAGAAATACCGCAATTTAAAGAAAGACACCTTGACGAAAGTGTGGCACAGTGACCTATGGCTAGGGGCCACTCAAAAGTTATGTCGGCATATATACGTTTTTGTCGTTTTAATTTTTGTTTCAGCGAATAAATGGTGCTTTCAAATTTAAAAACATTATCAGACAAACATATCACTACAGAAACGGGGATTAAGCCTTTACTATCATGCTGTTTTGTGAATTGATAGACGCTGTCTGTGTAGTTTAAGCACAAGCATAGGAGCTTAGATCACTAGATAACGAGCGGGATTGCTCATGTGACTCCAAATAACTTCAAATGTATTAATCTACCAGTACATTGGTAACTTTTTCTTCATTAATTTTTTATTTCACTATCCTCTTAACACAGTTCAGGGAATTTGAACCAGGGAGCCCTTTGCCTGAAATCAAGGGCTCAAAATTTTGCCTAGACGGCAGGAAATATGGATGTCGAGCTGTTCGCCGAGTGGATTCCCAGATTAAAAATCGTCAAGATACATTGTACGTTATTCAATGCTAAAAATTAATAACCTTAATTAATCGTCTCAAAAGCTCATCTGATATGGCCTTTATTGATGTTAAAACAATTCTCAAACAAGTTTACCTGTAATTTACCAATTTATAAATTACGAATCACCAAAGTATCAGTTTTATATTTAAATAGTGGATTTTTACCGCAGAAGCCAAAGATTACCGACGGGAAAGCTGTCTGATATTCTGGCTTACTTCTTGTCACGTACTTTGGATCACATACGTTTGAGCTGCTCAGTAATTGTTTATGTAATGCGGGATTCACGTTATAATGTCCCCACCAGTTGGAACTTATGTACCCCACCCTGTGGCAGGCACACCCTTCACAACAGGGTGTCTTAGACACCCTCTACTTTTTGAATAAAAGTTCATAGGGTAGCTAGCTAGCTGTTAGCGTTATTTTAGAGGGTGTCAAGCACACCATATTAGTTTTACGTTTTTTGATGGTATCGGCCATACTGTCGGTCAATTCCCATATAGCCTATGGGGCACCTGTCTAGGACTGCACTGGATAGATTCAAGTGCCACTTCCGAATTTATCTTGCATACTGCATTTCATAGTCAGAATAAAATGTTTTCAACAATAAAAATTTTTATTCAGTAGTTTACAATATGGAAGTCACCATACTAATACTATACGGTGTCTGCCACACTGTCACTGCAGAACAATAGGATTCCCGCGGCACTCTACTGCCAAAATGCAGTAGCTAAGAGTGTTCCTGACACCCTCATATTTTGTATATGGTATGGCTGTCGCTGTCACTGTCTTTACGGTATAGCCTACACTACAGGGGACAAAAGTTCCAACTGGTGGGGACATTATAACGTGAATCCTCATAAGGCCATCAGTTATCTACCCCCCCATGCTTCTGATGTTTATTAATATAAAAGGTGGTAACAATGTCGAGAGATACTCGTTATTAATAAGCATCATCATCAACTAATTCCAGTTCCCAACGGTTTATATTTTTTTACTCCTACTTATAATATATATGTATTCACGACTATTAATTAGAACTGTGAATCTTTGTAACGTTACCATGTTTTGTTACTGATTAGTTTGAAAATAAAATTAACGATATTTGGCTACAACAATAGTACGTTTCATGGCAACAACTATTTTGCTTATGCGAAATAGCATGCTACATATATTCACCTGACCCTGCGGTTGCAGGGTGTTTTTACGACAATAATCATTCACTGAGCTTCTCTATTCTTTGCGGCCCAGACAGCATTTTCCGATGAGCTTCTCTATTCTTTGCGGCCCAGACAGCATTTTCCAAGGATCTTTGCGTTAGACACGGTTAGTGGCTTGACAGAGATAATGAGCAGATCTCCATGATGTGAATCCTTGGCCTTTCGGTCGTGACCATACCTCGGGGCTATCAGCCAAAAGACCATGACGAGGCCATCGAATACGTGCCGCGGTGCGTAACAGACTAACCTCAGGAGGTTGCGTTTGAGGACAACCGTACGATGCTCTGTGTGGTTGCTATCTTTTTCTTAGCTCATCATTGTTGATATGATATATTAGTGAGACTCCCACAATTTCCCTACGGCAAATGTTCCAAAACATTTCCAATTGATGGATTCCGTATTGTTTCTCAGGCCATGTTTCACAACCGTACAGAAGAACGAGATGTACAACTGCAGCGGTGTATAATGTTATCCTCGTGCCTATTGAGATATTTTTGCTGCCCAGACACACTGTAGTGTGCAAAAGGTTGCACGAGCCTTGGTTATGCGGTGAGGTATCTCAATATCTACAGAGCCGGTTCCATCGAAATGACAGCCGAGATAGCAGAATTGGTCTACTAGCTCTATGGTGGTAGAGAGCACCGTGACGTTGGTGCGATCCGAAATGCAGCATGATAAAATCTTTGTCTTCACTAAATTTATGACTAGTTCAATGCGCTTGCTTATCGAGCAGATGCGATGTAGCAGATGCTCAATTTGAGTTAAGCTTTCTGCTACCATAGCCGCATCCTCCGAATAACAGGGGTCTGCGAAGCGTGCCGAGGATCTGTTGTACGTTACTTCAACTTTTGGGAAGTCTAGATTTCTGCATCACCAAATCTAGGGCTCAGTTAAACAGAACGGAAGACAAAATTGAGCCCTGCTGTACATCTGTTTTCACTTCAAATCTCTCTGACGTACAGAACAGACAGACGGTACAGAACAGTACAGAAAGACGGGACGAACATACATTGATGAGCCAGCCAAATAATCAAAGTCGAGTGTCCATCAGCTTCCAAGATTTAATATAACGATGAATGGAGACCAGAATCGAACGCGGGTTTGATACCGATAAAGGCTATTGCAGTGGGTTTTGTAATAGGAACCGTATTTTCAACATTTTCTCCACTGCCCCGCTGCCTACACGAAACCCATATTCTTCTTCTCGTGTTGTTTTTCACGAAATTTTTTGAAGCGAAAAGAAATTATTGCTTCTAAAATTTGAAAACAATGTCAAGTAGTGAGATACATCTGTAAATTGCACATAGGCATTTATCCCCTTTTTAAGGAACGGAATATCTCCGTTCCCAGGAGGGCGGTACCGTCTCGCTAGACCAGAACTTGCAAGAGCCGCTGGAGAGAGCGAATCATGTATTGATTATCCACCTTGTACACTTCAGCCGGGATTTCGTCTTCACCCGCCAAGCGACCGCTGCGGAGGCTTCTGAAGACAGCTAACACCTCGTTTACTTAGGGTAGATCTCGTGAACGGTGCTGTAGAACTTTTTGAATTGCATTTCTGGTTCTACAGATGTTCCTGTGCTTCTTCACAATTCAACAAGCTGTTCAAATGACCACGCCAGCGTTTCAGAGTTGGATATCCTCGGTTTATAGTGGGGTACCACCGGTGCCCCAGATAATGTCACTTGTTCGACCTAGTGGTTGTGACAACCTATCAGCCGGCGAAAGGCTTTGCGATGGTCATTCCCACCTACTGCCTGGTTAATTTCTGCGGCCATGATACGGAGGAAGAATTTCTTATCCTGTGATATGCTCTTCCTGGAGCATACGCTTCAGAATAAATCGCGGAGAACATCTAGCATCTCCGAGAACGAGATTCAGGCTTGAGGCAGTAGCCATATATAGTTGAATCTTGAACCCAATGGTTTGGCTTGTTGCGTTTGACTGTCGATAGAGACTCTGGGATGCTTTGGTCGACGGTACATTTAAAAGCGGCCCAGTGCTCGTCTACACACATGTTTTGTCGTGGAGGACAGAGAATCGATTGGTCAGTGACACGCTATAGCCGTCAGCTATCGAATGGTTTCGCAGTTGTGTAAAGCTCGAGTTCGTGAGTACTGGTACTGAAATCTGTTTGGCTTGAAACGGCACATTATTCTTGGTAATATCATGCCGTGGTCGCTTGGCAGCGCGTTACCCTAGTATGTGCGACAATCCTTTGCAGATGACGTCCACTTTTGCTTATAAGTATGTTTTCGAGTTAGAAATATTTCCCGCTGGGTGATCGCCAGGGTTCGATATGTCGTCTCTTATGCTTGAAGGGGCTGCTAATTATGTACAGATTAAAGAATTGTGTAATGGAGACAAGTAATGTTCCGTTGTCTGTGCGGCGTCCAAGTGTATATCCACCTACAATACTGTCTTTGCCCGCAAGTCGCGGCCCCAATTAGGCATTGAAGTCAGCGAACAATACGACAATATTTCCTTTGGGGCGTTGTTTACTTTCTATATCAGTTGAGCGTAAAATGTATCTTTGTCGGCTTCGAAGGCCACGTCAATCGGAACGTAAGTGGCACCGCAAGTGATGTTCATAGGCTTGGTACAAAAGGTAGCGATTTCAAGGCGCGATATGACTGGGTTCCAGTGGTGTAGGTGGGAGTAGATAGTGGTTCTGACAACAATTCCAATACCATGGTTGCTTGATTTTTCTGCAACGGAGAAAAGATGATTATACTCGCCGGTTTGATACGATAGCCTTGCCCGCATAGCTTTGTCTCGTATAGAGCCGCAATGTCCATCGAGCGATTTGAAAGTGAGTGACATAAAAGCGGCTATATAACCATCCTTCAATAAAGTTCTGATATTCCGAGAGCCAAGTTGCAGTTGCTAGAAGGGATTAAGGTTTTCGGCTACCAATCGCTTATTTGTCACGCCGTCGGTAGCAAACTGATGTTCGTCGTTCATCCAGGACGCGGTCATAGAGATGCGATTCGTGATGGTGGCTGCCATAAATATATAATCAGGGTCACCGAGTTCTCAGGGTTGGGTAGCCGGAGTCGGCCATGGGGAGTAGAGGCCCTCGGATGTGAGAGGGCGGGAGAGGTCGGCGTGGGGTACTGTCAGGGGAGTAGAAGCACTCGGAGGGGGGAGGTGGCAGAGGAGGAAGGTCGTCAGGAAATGTACAGGCCCTTAGGGGAGGAGGTCGTCAGGGGTAGGATGTAGACCGTCGATATTTGGTTCTTTTCCATTATCCCCCCAACTGGCGTTTAATAAAAATGGTCTCTGGAAATTTTGATATTTTTATGATCCTCGAGACCTCCCCTGATCATTTCGTCCAAAAAATCGAATTTTTAAAATTTTAGATTTTTTCGACTTTTTTGGGTCCCAAGGCCCCCTCGGGAACCCAAAAAAAATTGCTTAAAAATTGAATTTTTACCCAGCATTCGACGCGGCTTGACGAGTGAATCGAATGATGTTATTTTTAACGAGGTCCGGTAACCGGATCCTAGGTTATAACCAAAACTGTTCAATTGCTGATCTTCGCAGCCTTCGATAGTTTTTGACCATGCTGGGTAAAAATTCAATTTTTTAAAAAAATTTTGGGTTCCCAAGGGGACCCGGGACCCAAAAAAATCTAAAATTTTAAAAATTATATTTTTTGGTTGCAATGATCAGGATCATAAAAATATCGAAATTTCTAGAATCTGACCATTTTTGGGCAAACGCGCGCTGGGGGGATGAATGGAAAAGAACCCGATATTTTCCCAATTTTTGCCAATGTTACCTCAATTTTTGCCGATTGTAATCCAAGTTTTGCTAAGTGTTGCTAAAATTATTCGGTGTCCCCGGCGAGGGCATGGTTGGGGCGAGGCGGGGGGGTTGGGGCGAGGGAGGGTTGCGGCGAGAGGGGGTTGGGACGAGGGGGGTCGGGGTGAGGGGGGTGCGGCATTTGAAGACCCGAGAGAGTATTGGAAAGAAGCGACGCAACTACCAACATTGCAAGCTTGTGCTAAAATGCTTCGTTCTGTTCCGGTGTCATCCGCATGCATTGAGCGCGTTTTCGGAGAAGCAGGAATGGTCGTATCAAAGCTCAGGAAGAAGACTCGGCCGCAAGTTCTTCAGGCCATGTTATACGTGAAGTACAACAGAAAACTCGAGCACCTGACCAGAGAGTTTGAAATATCCTCAGACGAGGTCAAGAAGTACTTGAGCGCTACACGTAACACGTACCAGTGATGTCGAGAGTGGGGAGGATGAGTAGTAACAGACTAAATCTACTGACAGAACTAGCGTACGTTGGGAATACATTGCCATGAGAAACGTTAGTATCATGGCTGTTTTCTGCAAGCGTTACTTCGGCTTCTAGTAACGTGGTTCCCCAAGAGATATGTTTGTATCTTGGGGACATGTTACCATGAGATATGTTAGTATCATGGCTGCTTTTCTCAAGGGGAAAGTTCGTACCTTTAGTGAAGTGTTAGAAATGGAGAAACGTTTGTACCCATTAAGCCAGCATCTGTACGGAAACTAGAGAATCCTGTTACTATCTGGCGGCAGATGTCTGGACCCGTGGCTGGCTGTCATCCTGGCTCTCGGGCGCGTCCCCTATGGCGATGGGGATGTTGAGCAATGCTTGTGCGCAGCAAATGCACCATGCTCAGCAGTGAACTAGATTCACCGTGGACCAACGTTGAAAAAGAATTTGCACTTGCGTGAATTTTCTGCTGCCTAGTACGTAATAATTTTTAATCGGTACCAAATATTCCCACGTGAGAATTGAATTCCCATGGGAATTCAAAATAATTCCCATCCCATCCCATTCCAATTCCCATTCCCATGACCACCCTGGTAGGGTGGTACCCTCAGGCAGAAAGAGCAGTGCTTCTGCCCATCTGAATCCCTTTTGTGGTATGTGTGACATATATCATGTTTTCATTCTATGAACTCCATTGCTCGGTTTGGTGAATAGACGGTTTTGTTTACCGTTAAGCTACATCCCAATACGCTACATTGCAATTCAGCTGTGGGATAGGCAGCTATGCGTTCAAACATGTACGCACGAATACTTGTTCAAACTCGTGATATATAACACACTCGTTAGAACTCGTCACCTTGGTGCGTACAAATATTTGAACACTTGGCTGTGTATACTACTACCATTACATATGACTTGGAGTAACTACGATGTTACACCAGAAACATGTGTGACGGTCGAAGTGCAGAAATACTACAGTAGTATTTATATAAAACCATATAGTTTTAGCTCATCTGATCAGCTGCCATTGTATGAATTTTAATGCGTTCTCTATAATTGATAGCCCAATTTTCTCATTAAGTATTTTATGAAAGCCGAACATATATATTCCACATTGCTGGAGAAGCGTTATCGTGAGACCTAAATGCTTTAGAACATTATCAATCCACGGTGTTATATTGAGACATTATATATCAAAATAATAAAATACGTGTTTGGATCCATGTTGTTCGGTACGTGGTAAACTATCACCAATCATGGGATGCTCAACAGCTGGCTGACAGCGCATGAACAACTGACAGCCAAAATATTCTCTTAGTACGATGCGAGTTTAATATTCACGCAGCATTTGATCAAAAACTCGCCTATGAAAGTCTGGTACCGTCTACAATGCCAAGGCTAGAGTGCCGAACCTTACACCTACACAGACTATAGCAACACTGCCTTGTAATAATTATGGTGGGAGACGGCCAGCTTTGAGGTTCTGGTAGTATTGTTTAATTCACTTGCAATACATCAGTACACGTATAGACCATAGCCCATAACTGCTCACCAACGACTATTGCGACCGTTAACGGTATAAAATTGTTAAACTAAGGCCGTCGGCCGGCCGCAGGGCCGCAGAAAATTGTTAACGGTTTACATGGTCGTTGTCTAACACTATACTTTAACAACAGCAAGTTTTCTGTACCAAGCGGCTTACCTGTAATATCAGCTAAAATCTCGAGCAAATACATTGCAAACTATGTGAGTTGATTTCGACTCGGCTTGAGATAACGACCTTAGGTCTACGTTCGTATACCGGTACCCTTTGAACTAAATTTCTAAGCTTTATAAGCTAGTTTTTTATCGAAAAATGATTTCACTGAGATTACAACGAAATATATTTCATTTAAATTTATACAAAAAGTAACTAGTTGCACAGTTAATACATTATGCAATCTGTTTTGACATTTAATACAGAAGTAAGCTGCTACTTCACTCAAGCTTATACAAGCTTATTTTTAAAAGATTATCACGTTTCAAAGTCATTTTCCATATTTCGAGTTTTTCACAACTTTATGCTATCAGTTAGCTTTAGCTCGGTCCCTTAAAGAAGTTAGCAAAGTGATCGGATAACAAAGCATGTGCAAACGCATGAAGCACAACAAACGCGACCGGTGTATCGCTTCAAAATTTACGCTGTATCACATCTGAGGCCCTTGCAACGTTAAGTCACGTGTTTGTAACAGTGTACGTTGTGATGCGATGCACTATTCGAGTTTATCGTAGAGAGTGTGTTTGCACATGAGTTGTTGCTCGCTCACCCCGTGAGGTTCTTTGGAACCGTGCAAGGGGTTTTAGATGTAGTGTAGTGACGAACGAACACTGCTTATGGCCAAACCATCCAGATTCAGTCTGCCGCTGCGGCAAAAGTTTGTTCAACTATATGAAATGCACATTTACTCATACGTAAAAAGATTACAACTATACCGGACGGGGCAATCGATATATCATCTCAGTCTAAGTACATTTGCTAGCGTATCCCACGGAGTTAAAAACAGAAACTTTAGAATATATTTCAACAGAGGCGCAGTACGGTCGGCAAAAGTGGGGGCGGCCGCAACCCCAAAATTTTTGAGGTCACCTTACGGCGGTGTCTTTTTTTCGAAAAGTAAAAAGATCGCCCACCCCTATCGACGTGCCGCGCTCCTGTTTTTCCCAGTTCAAGCTAAACTTGTCAAGATTTCCAAAAAATAAATTCGCCAACACGGTATCAAGCACTGCGCATTATTTTTTAATTCTGACACGATATTCAGTAATAAGCGCTGTCTTTTACAACCGGGTGCTGCTTTTAAATTAATCAAATTCATGTTACGATTATGTATAGTTAAAGTACTCTATGTATAGGGTTAATGTATAACGCAAATTTCCAAGAACGGTTTACAAAATTAACATGGAAATCGAGGAACTGCGATTTTAGGTAACCTGGAACTTTTGGCCACTGTCTAGCTTGTGCCTATTACGATTCACAATAAGTAAGCATTGCCAATTTAGTGATACGTTTACGCACATTCACTTTTGGCCGCAAGTATAGAAAGAATTAAAAAAAACAAAAGATTTTGCATGTATCGCATTCCAAATGTTGTACCAGTATTTGTAAATCGGTAGCCTGAAGAAAAGGCCCTGCTATCAAATTATGCACGAGTAAACTCAAGTCGCGGTACCATCCCTTTTTGACACTATGTAAAAAACTCTGTTAGAGTATAAAATAGTATTTCAATAGTCAATTCCAAATTCAAAAATTTTTGTTCGCGAACGCATTGAGCGAACTGCGAACGCCGTTTTGTTCGCTACTGATTACAAAACGAGATAATTTTTGTTCGCTAACACAGCACATCTATTATTCGCTGCTTGGCCACAATTTCGTTTCACAACGCACAACGTGAAAACTCACACTGCGCGTTTTTTCGTTACGCTATTTCGTTTTATTCATGGTAATACGTGTGGTTCGCGAACGTCACATGTCGTGTGTGGCTTTTGAAACACTAAACGGTAATACTTTCTTTTGATAACAAAATAAAATTTTTCAGTTCTAATGTTAAACGGTGATTAATCAGCAAATTAATGTTTTAGAATTAATCCTTAATAGGCCAATATTTTGTTTCTTAACGTGATGGTAGGTGGCGCACCTTAAGTTTACTCCTGCATTAATATTTAACCTGTAGCGGAACGGTAGCTCAGAGCACAATCCGCCCGGGCAAGGGGACAAGGGCTACCGCAACAAGTGCATCTGACAAACCGATGGGAGGCAAATACAGCTTAACATTATACTATCTTTGAGCGGAATGAGCTTAATCCATTTCTCGAAGAACCTCACATACCTCAATCAACCGGAACACCCAACTGAGTAAGCCAGTTCCTTACGCCCAATATTCTACAGTTAAGAAAAACCGGGGTCATATGAACACCGCGTAAACCTGAAACACTGCAAGCTATTCTAAGACATAGTCTGGCATATTTCGGATGCAATAAAATCAGACAACTGCAAGTAATTTGTCAAGTAGCAGGCTAATTGTGATTACATACCCCTTAACGCATACATGCCGAAGCATGGGTTCAGGGTGGCTACACTCCAGGCCTCAGACCAACGTGGGTACCATCCTACTTCACCACCTGCCCCCTCCCCTCGCCGGGTAATCTGATCCCGCTCCCTACACGCACCTACGGCGCGCGGAAAACAGGATTAATACTAGCTAAAATGGAACATTGAGGGGGAGAGGGGCGTAAAAAACAGGAGGGGAGAATGGGGACAAGAGGAGAGGCGTGACGGAAAGAAGACTGCGGTGGGGGAAGGTGGGAGGGGTGTGGGGACAGGGGTGGTGGGTGGGAGTGGTGGCAGGACAGATTCGCACTTGTTTCAGCACCCCCTGGTAACTCCCTTCTCCACTCCCGCCCCGCCGACTTCAATTACCCCACCCTAAGACCTCGGAGCGTCAGCTTGTATACCCCTAATGCTAATGCAATGTCTCAGTCTTTAAGCGTGTAACAATCGAAATTAAATTGTTCAAAATGAAAGTTGCGTACGCAAAGCACTAACTACCTAGCAGTTGTTGCTGGATTCCCTGGAAGCTGTAAATCGAACTAACAAAACACGTGAGAACAGGCATTTTAAACTCAGTTGCCACAATTTACAATGTCATCTATCCACATGATGATGATGGTGGTTAAAAGGTTAAATCATGTTGATACATTTTTTACGTATTAATTCAAAGATTAAGGTATGAATTATTGGGGCATGTATATATAAACGTTACAAGCTTATGAATCCCTTATCTTTATAGAGTCCATTTGCCAGTTGGATTGTAAGGCAGCGTCAATCCAAAGAATCACAAATGGGTATGGCACAATGGCACGCCGAGTTTCTCACGCAATTTCTATGAAGATATTATAACTTACTCGGCTAAAAGCCCATTGCCGGTTTCCCGACTAGTGAAACGCGCAAATATATTCGTTCACAGAATTTGTCCTAAAAAGTATAGGTAAAACTCCTAAAAGTAAAGCTCCTGATTTGACTTGTGTTGGACAAAGGTCGACCGTTTAACGCCTATTGCGGCCGTCGCAATTTTCTGTCGTTAAGGATAGCAAAAGTCGTCAGAAGCCATGAACCGAGGTCGGCCTGCGTGGTCTATACGTTTACTGCTGTATAGCAAGCGAAAAGACTCGGGATTTTTTTCATGTATATAATCGTTAATTGCCAACATCCATAGATTTTGACCGTCTGGTACCATTTTGTCACATATTCCATACGTTTATTATTAATGCTTTTCTTCTTAAACAGAAGCGCAGTTCGTACAATCTTATGAACAAACTTTTGTTCTGACCGGCGATACAACCTAGACCGCTCGGGTGCAAGTCTTGTTCGTAAGCCACTATGCTAATTAGGAGCTATTATATACTCCGTTGCTCAAGTAATCTCACAACACGAATGACCAACAAAGTGCGTACACTGCTCAAACTTTGCAATTAACTAGCCATGCAAAATATGTTGCAACATATGTGCCAAAATAGAACAAAAGCGCTATTCGAGCAGTAGTCTACATGTCAAATTATGCGTCCATGTTTAATATTAAGAGACCTCATAGACGGCCGTCGCGCAGTACTGAATAAGTTTAGAACAGAGAAATAAATCCCAACTTTACTACCCAAACTTTGTAACGGCTGCCTCTGTATAAACTTTATGAAATCAAAGCGATACATATTTTTCTGCTAGTCTTGTGCATCAGTAAACTCAAGCTACGCATTGAAATCCGAGTTTTTGTTAACTAACGTTTTTTACATGGTTCAAAAGAGTATAGTTGCGGGCGCATCCAGAGTTTACACTTGCATTGGGTAATTCGATGTATCCAGTTTTTAATAAGCATGGCCAAACCTAAACGAACTTCAAATTAACTCAAAATAACAACACATTTACATTTTATTCTTTGGATTTCAAAAAATATAAAATGGGTCACGATATGGCAGAGATTAGCACAAAACAGGTGACAGTTATCAACTACGGCGATATATTAAATACAAGTAGTACGACTGATAATTGCATAGTAGCCACGAACAATAAAATAAATACACAATCCACGCAAAAGTCATGTGTTTATATACATCGTAATCATGAGTTGATGCTTTGGTCTCAGCTTATAAGATAAACATCTTGACATTACGTCTTTGCGCCACATAATCATATACATCTGCTGCGGTAGAATAAACCAATCGACACCGAAACTACAAGGGTTCATCTAAAGTGAGCTTCGAGCTAAAACAAAATTAAATTTTTTTTAAATTAATCAAGATTATTGCCCAACTAAATATAACGCTACTATTCTCGTTATCTATTTAGTTACTTTGCCGGACGTGCTATGCGTTAAGAAAAAATCTCAAAGTCAAAAAACAAACTCAATTCTCACCTAAAGATCCAAGACAACATACGATATAAGACATGCGAGAAGGTATCAGATTGGTAGATCACTGTTTCGCCATTTGAATCATACTGTGATGCGAATTTCATTGTGAAATCGAACTAAAGTTCAGATCATTCATTTGCATCTTATATATCTCAAAAAATTTTTCCCAGTGTTTATTTGCACTCCAATCGTGAAGAAAGCTTTTGATGTAGAATAATTTATGCATACAACGGTAAAACATAGTGATACAAGTTAAGCAGATAAAACATTCAGACTCGTTAAAAATATTTCCAGACAACAAAAACACTATGTTATTTAACACGGTCTGGAGAGATTTAAATAATAAAGTTACTTATATTTATGCACATGGCTACACTAATCTCGCAATCTAGCTAAAAACTAATATTTTATCACGTACGGTGTGTCATATAATTCACCGTATATGTTAGCGTCCGAGGCAGCCAACCAGTAAACAACATGGCCCAAGATTTCCATTCTTATTTACTCAGTTGCTTTCAACAGGCTACATTTTTAACTGAGCATAAACAGCAATGCTACCTGATAGGTACCAGGTCTAAATGTAGTGGTTAAAATATTAAGTCCGTCAAATGGGAGCCGTGCATCGAAAATCCAGCAACGAACGCGCCACCTATCACTGACATACTATGAGACAAGGTAGGAGTGAGTTATCGGCGTGTACTCATGCGTTGAATTTTACATCCGCGCAATAATGAATTTCCAGGTTTGACCGGATAAAATGAGTTTGCAAAATCATTATTAGCAACTCTGAATATACAACCATGTCCTTTAGATGCATCAGCTTCTGGCTACTGAGTAATTAACAAGGACTTTCATACCAGCTACAACAGTGGTATCTTGAACCCAATATTATATACATAACATAATATATACAAACAGTTCATACTCAAACATAACATCCAGCAAACAGAGGTTCCACCATTCATAATACATCTCGATACCACACTCAAACTCTGAATTTCATTACTTCAACAAATACCGAGAATATAAGAAAGTTTCGTCGAATCTACATTCCGACGAGACATTGCTAAGGGTTTCTAATCACTTTTAAGACAGTACCGACATATAAATACAAGAATACAAATTTTTATTGAATATTGAAACAAAGCTGAAAACAGCTACCAAGATGCTGTAAGAAACTAATATTAGCTTCCAATGTCCTCGCATTTCCACTACGTCAACTTAGGCCGAAAAGGCATGCAATAACCAGGATAGATAATCGTAAACTGTTTTGTTTCTATTTTAGACCAATGTTATAGTTTATTATTCACACCTTTTAAGTCGCAGTCGCAAATTTCTAAAAAGACAAAATATTGCTCGACAGAGCTCAAAATTTGACAATGTAAGCGGTGTTATTCGATCGTGCACGTACTATTCTAACTCTAAACTACCTATGGTTCACTATATTCTCACGATCACCGACACAGATTCAATGAAACTAGTTCAAGATATTTTCCGCAGAGGCAAACCCAATGTGGTGAACATTCCTGAATCTTGAGAATTTGCTGCTCGCTTGTTCGCCAACAAGTCGATTACCCGACTTCCTGTGGCCACTGGTATCTCAAGATCGCGGGCTCATCGTATTTTGAAGTCCGTGAAGCTGAAACCCTTTCATCCCATTCTGGTTCACGCTCTATACGAAGATAAGTACGATCGGCGCGTTGAATTTATTGAATAAAGATTATCCTAGCTGATCAACAATCCTTATCATATTTGGTCGGCGAGAGCATTTTCAGGCTGGACGACAAGGCAAATTGGTATAATTTTTACTACTAGGCTCTGGGGAACACCCCTGCACCGTGGCTGAAATGCAAATCAAATCTCTTGGAGTCATGATTTTGATGGGAATTCACTCAAATTGTCTGACTGCACAGTTTTTCTTTGACGGAAATGTCACTGGACCTGAGAATGCTCAAGGAAGAGCTCTTGAATTTCTGGAGCGAGCAGATCACAACTTATTTCAGCTGGATGGTGCTCAAAAATGGCTCCGTCCCCAGGGTCAATGTTAGTGGCCTAATCGTCGCACTATTTAACGTCATGTGACTTTTCCCCTTCTCAAGCAATGGATATATCCCAGGAAGCCTCGGATGCTAATGAGCCGAACAACTTTATTTGAAAGGAAGCGTCTGTTTCGGAGACCCAAATTCTGAGGAAAGTTTGCCGGTCCGTGCGTTTCAGAATGGAGGAAATTATTAAAACTGGTGGGCATCATGTTTGGTGAGTAAATTGAAATGAACGCAGAAAAATTTAAAGTTATGTTAGTATTAACCGCAGCGAAAATTTTGAATCAATATTCGCAGATGTTATTTTGCTGTAAAGGCTTAACACTTAATTATGGGCCTACCTGTACAAATAAAAATGTCAATTTCAAAACAATGTTTTGATGTTCAAGAATTCCTAACAAAGTGATCGATATTCGCTCACTGGCTGTTCGTTCTAAACCCAAATAGCATTTGTGGCACCGACTGTATAATGCATTGCACAGAACGGTATTGATATTCACAAGTTACACACGCAAAGTATCATTTCAAAACTATTTCAACGAATATTTACTTTTAGTGAGAAAGCCTTTCTTTCGCCATTTACTACTCCTTCAAATCAAAAAGTTTAAGCAAACAGCAAAAAATTCAAATATCAGACAGATTTAGTAACGTGAAGAAGCGCAACAAAGATGCTTCACACACAGCATCTCTGTCACTGAAGTTACTTCGTAAACAAACATACGACTATTATAATAATAAGTCGCATAAAATGAACATAAAAACATGCAAATTTAAAACTCTACAATGACGAGAAAACATAAAAAGAAGACGGATACTGTAAAACTAAAAGATGAAGACATTTATTGAACATTAAAACAGTAATAATAACGACCATGTTCATACATATGGCAATGGTACTTATAGTTAGTATCTACAATCGATTATGACGCAGTTACCCAAATGTGCATACGTACTGGGTTTGTGTACTACATGTTGTGCTGGAACCGTTGGATTTAGCACTATTGGTTTTAAATGTTGGTTAGATTGATAAATCCTGATGATTTACAGATTCTGGAAGAAAATATTTTCTCCCCGATTGGTAGCCATCCCTATATAATGGAAATCTTGGGATTAAATCACCTGCGCACGCCTGTAAAGGAGCTGGCACAAACAAAATTGCCACAATACACTAATAGACTTGACTATTCCATAGCCATTACAAGAGCTAAAAATAAACTAATCTCGTTCCGAGGTCGTACGTTTACATATGTATAAGCTATCCCGTGGTTTGAGCGATATTAGGCAAGCATCGATGATACAGCATGCAGATTATAGGCTGTCCCAGTATCGAAATTTAAACCAAATACCGCCAATAATATTTAAGCTATAGTAAACACCACAATACTAACGTGCTGACACAAAAATGATTATTTTATTTTAGCTTTATTCCGCTATTACAGGTGTTATGGATAAAATATTAGGCATACAGTTACAATAACTCAGGTCACATGTACTTCTGCAATCTGTATCAATTTATTTTACCGTTTATTAAGTTACATTCGAAAGCAACAAAATTCGACTTGACTTTGATGTAAAACGGGAAGTGATTATAACCCATGCATGCTCCCACAAAAGGAAAAATTTAAATTATTGCTTTTAGTAATATGTGTCGGTGGTTAATAACAATACGTGGTAAAAAATAGGCATATCCCACAATCTGTTCATAAAGGTGTAGTCGTTGCTGTAATAAAAATCTGTATTGATGCACTAATTAAGAAGCAAAAAAAATTACAATTATTGGCTTCTAATTTAGAACGTTTTCCCCTGTACCTTACTTGGGTTAGTTACATTTTTTATAAACTGTTACAATAGTGTATGTACAGTTCCTACCGAATGCTGTCAAGCTTTCACCAAATGGATATCGAACGAAATAGAATAAAATTTATCAATTCCAAAAAGATCCGAACACATTGGAACATAACATTAAGAAAGCTAATATATATAATAGACTATGTATTTCTAGGTACGCATACAACTTGTCCTAAAAATGAACGACACATGTAGTGCGCCATAAATTTATCGTAAGTATCTTACATGAGCTTTTAGTACTTAGCATACTATGTTACAAATCCCAGCTACCGTCACAAGAGAAAAACATACTGCACAATGCGTCGCTAACCACGAAATTATATGACAAACACAAAAAGCCGCACTTCCATAAACACAACAAGGTATTAATGTCAATGTCCTTGGTTCTGAGTATTTGGTAAAATTTAATTGAAATATATTCTTGCTTTAGCTGACTAGACTACTAGCAATTTGCATTGTTTGATCGAATGCTATTTTATCAAAGGTTATTTTCGTAGTAACAATTTTAATACTTGCAAATAATACATATTTATCTACGTATCATCGAATGATTCATTAATAAGCGCGGATTGAACACAATGATGTCAAAATTATATGTATGTTGATATTCATGACCCCGAAAAAATAGCAGCAACTTCTAACTCAGTTTCTGAGCATTACTTTGGGTCTGGTTCAGTATGTGAACAAAAGTTAGAAAACCTTTACTTTTCGGAGCCTTGGCTAAAGATCAAACCTTATAGTTATGCCGACTCATGCATCCTAATCATTTTTGAGGTATGGATTCAGCAATGTATAATAATTTATTGCTGGATCTTTGGGAAAGCATTAGATGAATCAGGTAAATTTGGATGAGCATCAATTTAGTATCAACTCTGGCGTAAACGATACGTGTGTCGGAAAAGAGCTAAAATCCGCTAAAATTTTGCATCACAAAACTGAGATATCTGGTCCAATTGTAAAAAGATGAAGAATTATACTAAATTAGATCCCCGTATATCTTACGACAACACAATGTATTGATTTCACCTTACCTGCAATTCTGACATACAAATTCTGAGTGCAACCGCTAATATATTTCAGGGTCATTTCACGCTACGATGACCTTTTGGTCGGGGGGGGGTAAAACTGGATATTTTGGCCAGTAGCACGTAAACGTGCAGGGAACTGGTAAAAGTGTTATTTGCGCTAGGAAGCGTCATTAGTTAGCTAGTTCAAACAAAAAAATTTTCTACTTCACGCACGCCGTAAGAGGCTGGACATCCACACAAGTCCCAAATTGACAAAAATCGTAATGACTAATTTTACGACCTCTTTTTTTCGGGTAGTGTCGTGGCTCCGTGTTCGAAGTTATGGCCCAAATTCTTTTCTATGCAGGATTAGTCAGGTCTACACAACATTTTTAATTGCACGATTTTCAAATCTACTCCAATCATGGAGAGTGACAGCTGTCGATATGGCATGAACCCCAGTTTTACCCCCCCCCCCCCGACCAAATTCCTTTTTTGGTCATTGCTCGTTACTTATGCATGGTACATAAACGTTGTTCATATATCATACCTGTCCCCTGGATGCCTTTTGAAAAAATATTAACCCAGGTGCTTGCTGTTACTTACCCCGGCGCTAGGGTCAAAAGATCCATTTTAGCACATTTGATTACCCCCCGACCGTTGCTAGTTCGGGGTATGGTGGAGTCAGTAGAAGTCAATTAATTTGTCTGTTATGGTTCTTTCCAATCACGAAGCGAATGGTGAAACGACCGGAGCTCTATCTCGCGCCCGACCTGTTGATCTCAGGCTTTTACACACCCCCCACCACACTTTTACCCACCCCCGACCACCACCAAAATGTGGAAAAATCGAACATACGATGTTATTTCGAGGAAATTTCACGCTTTTGGTTCATAATACATTGTGGCAATACATTTGGACGACATATGTCGCAAAATTATTGCCACGATGTATTATGAACCAAAAGCGTGAAATTTCCTCGAAAGTGGGCGTCGTATGTTCGATTTTTCCAGCATTTTGGTGGTGGTAGGGGGTGGTGTGGTGAGGTGTGTAAAAGCCTGGGGGGAATAAAGCTAGGTCATTTCACCATTCGCTTGCGTGATTGAACCATAACAGACAAATTAATTGACTTCTAGTTTCCACCATACCCCGAAAACTAGGCAATCTAGATTAACCCTAGGGGTGAGGCGTGACAGCAAGCACCCTAGGTTAATATTTTTCAAAAAGAAAAATTTTTTTTTTTTTTGTGGAATTATATGTTACCATGCATAGTAGTCAAGATGGGCCCGAAAGGAATTTTGAGTCGGGGTAAAACTGGGGTTCATGCCATATCGACAGCTGCAGCTATGATAAAAAGTCATTAAAAATCGTGCAAATGTTGTGTAGACCGACTAATCCCTGCATCGATTTGGGCATAACTTGCCGAACACGGAGCACGGAGTTACCGAAAAAAGAGAGGGTCAAAATTAGTCATTACGATTTTTGTCAATTTGAACTTTTATATCAATGTTCGCGTCGTAAAAAGTAGAAAATTTTTTTGTTTGAACTGGGGCTAAGTGGGCGCTTCCTAGCGCAAAATCGACACTTTTACCAGTTCCCTGCACGGTTTCCGTGCTCCACTGGCCAAAATAGTTCCCCGAATTTCGTCGTAGCGTGAAATGACCCTGAAATATATTAGGCCTACAAAATTTGTATGTCAGAATTGCAGATTAATTTTTGTCGTAAGATATGACGGGGATCTAATTTCAGTATAATTCTTCATACTTTTTACAATTGCAAAACCAGGGAATACTATCAGTTTTGTGATGCAAAATTTTAGCAGATTTTAGCTCTTTTTCAACACACATTATGAGTGCAAATTTACAAATTTGGTAGCGGTCTTTTTCCCAAAATCCACGAGATAAATTATTATACATTGCTGAATACATACCTGCAAAATGATAGGATACATGGTGTTTATAAGGTTTGATCTTTAGCCAAGGCTCCGAAAGTGAAGGTTTTCTAAGCTTTTGTTCACATACTGAACCAGACCGAAATTAATGCTCGGAATTGAGTTGATTACTGTGGGGGTCGTGAAAATTCAACATACATATAGGGTTTTAAGACATCATTGTTCAATGCCGCGCTTATTAATAAAAGTGTCGATGATACGTAGATAAATATGTAGTTATTTGCAAGTATTGAATTGTTCTACAAAAATAGGCCTTTAAGTAAAATAGCATTCGATCAAACAATGCAATCTCGTCGTGGTCTCGTGCGGCTCAAAGCAAGAAAATATACGAGATAAATTTTACCAAATATTCAGAACAGAGGACATTGACATTAATATATTTGTGTTTATGGAAGTGCGGTTTTTTGTGTTTGTCATATAATTTTACAATCACATCTGTGCACTATGTTTTCTTCTTGTGGCAGCTGGGATTTGTAACATAGTATGCTAAGTACTAAAAGCTCATGTAAGATACTTACGAGATAAATTTATGGCGCACTACATGTGTCGTTCATTTTGAGAACAAGTTGTATCGTACCTAAAAATACATAGTCTATTATATATATTAGCTTTCTTAAATGTATGTTACGATGTGTACAAATCTGATAGAATTTTATTCTATTTCGTTCAATTGTAGTTTGCGGGAAGCTTTGACAGGCATTCCGGTAGGGGAACTATTACAGTACACTATTGATACCTAAAAAATGTAGCATAAGGGTACAGGGAAAACGTTCCTAAATTTTGGAGCCAATAGGTATTAGTTTTTTTTGCTTTCTTAATTATGCATCAATACAATTTTTGTACAGCAACGACTACACCTTATGAACAGATTGTGGGAATACTGTATTTTCACGTATTGTTATTAACCACCGACATGTACTGAAGCGATAATTTAAATTTTTCCCTTTTGTGGGAGCATGCATGGGTTCTCATCACTTCCCGTTTTACCCGTCAAAACTAATTCAATTTTTGTTTTCAAATGTAACTTAATAGAAGTAATTCAATGAATTGAGATACAGATTGCAGAAGTGGCGCGTGTGACCTAGTTATTTGACCTATGCCTAATATTTTTCCCATTGACTATAATAGCGGAATAAAGCTAAAATAAAATAATCATTTTTGTGTCGCGCGTTGCCATTATTTATCGTGTTTAGCTATAGCTAATCCTGGCATTTGGTTTTAACCCGAATTGTGCAAAAGCGCGCCCCTCTGATATCATGCTGTGTTATCATGCAAATACTTGCCCGTCTCGCTCAAAGTTCACGGGATATACATATGTAAACACGCCTCAGAAGCTCAAAATGGGGTCTTGAATAGGTGCAGTAGTTAGTGTATTGTGGCAATTTTGTTTGTGCCAGCCGTGCGCAGGATTCCCAAAATCTCCAGGGACTGCGAATCGGGGAGAAAATATTTTTTACTTCCGAGATGTTGTAGATCATAGGATTTATGAGATATTAAGCGACATGCATCTAACCCAAACAGTTTCCAGGTTTGGGTATATTTTTTAAGTGCGTCATAATCGATTGTAAACAGTACTAACCCATCCGTATGTATGAACATGGTCGTTATTATTACTGTTTTAATGTTCGATAAAATGTCTTTTTCATCTTTGCTTTTTTATGTTTTCTCGTCATTGTAGAGTTTTAAATTTGCATGTTTTTATGTTCATTTATGCGACTATAATAGTCGTATGTTTGTTTTTTTACGAAGTAACTTCAGTGACAGAGAATATGTTTCTTCACGTTCCTAAATCTGTCTGATATTTGAATTTTTGCATACCTTTTGTTGCAACTTTTTTAGATTTGAGAAAGGAGTAGGTAAATCAGCAAAAAGGCTTTCTCACTAAATATTCGTTGAAATAGTTTTGAAATGATATTTTGCGTGTGTAATTTTGTGAATATCAACCATTTCTGTGCAATGCATTATACAGTCGGTGCCACAAATGTATTTTGGGTTTCAAAGTTCAAAATAATATGATAACTTGTTAGGAATTCCAGAACATCAAATTTGAAATTAACATTTATTTGTACAGGTAGCCCATAAGTGTTAACCTTTACAGCAAAAAAAAATAACATATCCGAATATTGATTCAAAAATTTTCGGCTGCGGTTTGATATTAACATAACTTTAAATTTTTCTGCGTTCATTTCGATTTCTCACCAAAGCTCCCCCCCCCCGCCGGGTTTTAATAATTTTCCTCCATTCTGAAACGCAGCGAAAACCGGCAAAAATTCTCAATTTTCAGATTCTCCGAAACAAACACTACTTTCAATAAAGTTGTTCGGCTCATTGGCATCCAAAAGCTTCCCGGATATATCGATTGCTTGAGAAGGGGAAAGTCGCGTGGTTAAATGATGCGACCCATTAGGCCACTAACATTGACCCTGGGACGGAGCCCTTGGGCGCCATCCGAGCTGGAAAGATCAGGTTGTGATCTGCTCGCTCCCAGAAATTCAAAACAAGCATTTCCGGAAACTGTGCAGTCCGGGACTGGTGGATTCCCATCAAAATCATGACTCCAAGAGATTTGATTCGTTTAGGGCCACTGCAGGGGTCCCGGAGCCTAGTGGTAAAAATTCTACCCATCCTTGTCGCTCCGGCCTGAGAATGCTCTCGCCGAAAAGCCGGATATGAATTGGGGGATATTTGATCACTAGGAATAATATTTTTATTCGATCGAATTCAACGCGCCCCGATATACTTTATACTTCGTATAGAGACGCTGAACCAGAATGGGATGAAAGTTTTGGCTCAGCGGAACCGAAAATACGATGAGCCGGATCTGCCCCATCGTGGCGAACTATGCAAAATTTGTTGGACGAGACGAGCAGCAAATTCTCGAGGGGTCCAGAATGTTCGCCCATTGGTTTGCCTCTGCGGAAAAGTTTGAACTAGTTTCAATTGGAATTGTGTCGGGTGATAAGTTGGGATATATAGTGAAGACCCGTAGGTAGTTTAGAGTTCCAATAGGTTTGCGTCCACACGATGCGCGCCCCGTTTTGCATCCTCAAATTTTGAGCTCTGCTGGAGCAATATTTTTGTCCTTTTTAGAAATTTGCGACTGCCGACTTAAAAGGTGTGGGACTCTAACATTGGTCTAAGATGGAAACAAAAAACAGTTTACGATTTGCTCTGTCCCCTCGTGGTGCCTTTGGCTTAACGTAGGAAAAAAATTTTCATTTGGAGAACTAATATTAGTTTCTTACCGCATTGTTTATTTTGGTAGCTGTTTACAGTTTGTTTCAAAATATTCAAATTGAAACTTTGTCCTATGTCGGTACTGTACTCTTAAAAGTGATTTGAGAAAAGCCTAGGCAAATATCTCGTCTCGGAAATGTAGATTCGAACAAAACTTTCTTATATTCTCAGAATTATTTGTTGAAGTAAATCAAAATTCAGAGTTTGGTGTGATTTATCGAGATGTATTATGAATGGTGGAATTCTCAATGTTTTATGTTTGAGTATGAACTGTTTGTTTATATTATGTTATGTATATAATATTGGGGTACAATTACCACTGTAGCTGGTATGAAAGTCCTTGTAATTACTCAGTAGCAAAAAAGCTGATATGGGGTGTCAAAGGACATCATTTGTGCTACATCTCAGAGTTGCTAATAATAATGATTTTGCAAACTGCAATTATCCGGTCAAACCTGGAAATTCCATTATTGCGCGGGATGTAAAATTCAACGCATGAGTACACGCGCGTGCTCTCTATGGTTTATGCCTCCTCGCACATTTCGTTGCTGGATTTTCGATGCGCGGCTCCCATTTGACGGAGCGCAAGATGTTAACCACTACATTTCAATTTCCCGTTCTTATACAGGGTAATAATTACTGTTTATGCTCAGTTTTGAAATTCCACGTGCCACGACATGAGAAGAAATGGAGAGTCTTTGGGGCGTGTTGTTTTGCTGGTTCGGCTTTTGTGGCGCGGTATACGGTGAGAATTATATGACACACCCATTACGTGATAGAATGCCTATTTTAGTTTTTAGCTGGGGTGCCCGAAATTTATACGCATATACATAGACACAGCATAACTTTGTAAAAATCTCTCCAAACATAGGATTAAACAGTCACTGTTGTCTGGAAATATTTTTAAGTTTAAGTATAAAAAACTTTCTGTGCTTGACTTGTATCACTATGTTTTACCGTTGTATAACCACGATTGGAAATGCGAATAAACACTGGGAAAAATTTTTTTGAGATATGGTGCAAAATGGAATGAGAATATGAACTATTGGATTCACAATGAAAATTTGGCATCACGGTATGATTCAATGGGAAATCATCTACCGATATGATACTTATCGCATTTATATAGTATGTTGTCTTGGATCTTTAGGTGAGAATTGAGTTTGTTTTTTGACTTTGAGTTTTTTTCTTAAGCGCCGAGTAGCGCGTTCCCGCAAAGTAACTAAATAGATCAAAAAAAATAAGTAGCGTTATATTTAGTTCGGCAATAATCTTGATTAATTTAAAAAAAATTTAATTTTGTTTAGCTCGAAGGTTTTGAGTGAACCTACTTGTAGTTTCAGTGTCAAATCATTATTCTACCGCAGGCAGATGTGTGAGCCGAGAAGGCATTAAGATGTCAACTTATAAGCTGAGCCGAAGCGTCGAATTCATGATTACGAATATATATAGGGGAACGCGTGAGCTTTTGCGTGGATATGTATTTATTTTATTGTTCGTGGCTATATATTATACAGTGCGACCTACTTGTATTTAATGCTGTGTCGCCGTAGTTGATAACCTCACCTGTTTTGTGCTAATCTCTGCCCGAGCCCATTTTATATTTTTTTGAAATCCGAAGGAGCAGAAATGTTAAATGTGTTGTTATTTTGAGTTAATTTGAAGTTCGTTTTGGTTTGGCCATGCTTATTAAAAAATTCGATATATCGAATTACCAAGTGTAAACTCAAATACACCGGCACAATTTTGCTCTTTTTTTGAACAGTGTGACA
>JASANE010014790.1:0-38805 GCA_030248225.1 Trileptium ribeirensis
AGTTTCGTTATTTTCAAATTCATCATTCTATGGTCTGATCAATAAAATTACTTTGACTACCAAATACAATTTCGAACATTTTCTTATAACAACCTGACTGTTTGATCTCATCCTGAAAATTGGAATTACATAAAGTTACCTCAGTCGATTTCACATCATTAGCCCCTGCCCTTGAAATCCTATTGAATGATCAATATGGGGGAGGGACGTCTATTATCAAAATATGTCACAACTACGGTTACCAAATCCTCCTGTGCGCCATCTAGGAAATAGCACATCATGGCTGAGTGTGTATTTTTGTAACGTGTCTCACCGTCCATTATTTTATTTGCTAACCTTTCATTCTGTTCACGAAGTCGAGTTGCTGTGGCTTTTCATTCGTTCGCTCGCTCTATATTCATCCATTGGTTTTATATTGACGCACATGGTTACACCGTGGTTGACTACCCCAATGCCCTGGCATTGATTCAACTGAGGGCAAACATTTAGCCATCTGTTTAGGTTCCGATCTCCATTGATTATTACCTTGGGAATTATTTGGATGCCAGAAGGGCTGCGGCCCGATTTTCAGGCCAAATGAAATTTGTATTACTAAAATTAGTATCGGTCTTGTCTTTAGGACTAATCACTCCCTGTAGTAGCTGCTTATTTGTACTAATCATTTGTTTACTTACACATGTAAAGTATTACAATACAAATATTCATAAACATGGACAGACCCTGACGTTTATAAGCAGTACAAAATAGTTCCAATTGACAGTATACACAAAAACTTTGTACCAGTTTGATCACCGACTGTAGCGGAATGAGGCCTTAAGCTTATGGTGCAAAACTTTAAATAATCTTTTGAAGTCCTAATTCGACAAGCCCGATTAAACCTGGTTCTACAATTTCGCTAACCCGTTAAGTTTTAACAGAATTTTTACCAAACGGGTTCACGAATTCTTAGAATTGTGAAATTTGTTCTCTAACATAAATTTTAATTTTTGCGTTAAGAAACCCTTTTTATATACGGGGTAAGCGATCTGCCCTTCTAAGGCATATGCGCTACTGTTGAGGTTAAGCAAAGGGTAACCCGAAACATTAACCAATTATGAGGAAAGTTATCAATAACTTTGGAGGTAAGATTTGAATAATGGGGAAGATTAAGCAAACCTATGCCTCCTGAACCATCTAGTCTCCTCAGCCGATAGAAATGCAACACCTATGATTTACAACCGTATAAATGTAGACAAAATCTACTAAACTTAGACAACGATTTTGTGCCTCTGCTGGCCAGCTAGCAAAAATGTGTACTGATACATTTCACATTGTTTTGTATATCTTTAAGTGGTCCCTATATGATAAAATTGTATGAATTTATTTTGCTGCTTTCGTAATTATAACAGTTGAAATAAATTTTACATAGTTAAATTTACTATATAACGTAATTATCAATACGATATTTCTAGTATACCATCGCTATACTATAATCATAGGTTACTCCAAATATTATTTCATTCGTACAATCCCTTTCCGGTTCAGCCTGTCAAACAGGTTCAGCTAGGCGTAGGATACCAGCATTTATAGCTGGGCGTGCCGAGTTTTTGAAATATTTTGAATACCTGCAACTGCTAAACATGACAAATTTTGCGTTTCTTTTCATTGCAAATTGCATTATACTTAACTATCATTACAACCAATATTTTCCCTGGCTAACATAACTCATCCATGATCAAGTGATTTTTATAGAACCTATCTCAAGGTGCATCTAATTGAATTCTGTTTTCTGAACTTTAAGCTCACACGTCATTTTACCTGAACAAAAATCGAAAAACTGACGCCGATTTAACGACTTAATCGTTTTGGACATAGAATAAACAAAATAATCTGAAAAATTAAATTTGCAAAATTTTGTTTATTTTGCGGGCATTTTTACTGGCAGAGGTGACATATTGCCTGATGAGTTTTTTAATGTGACAACAGCATGGTTTCCCCTTTTTAACCTATTTAGTACATATTGTTTACTAAAAAGCTAAAATTATCAATTATTGGTAATTTTTGCAATAAGATTATAAAAACGGCGCAAGGTAATTGTTTTACAAGTTTTGGGGGTTGTAGAATACGACAAAAAAGTGTTTATATTATTAGCGCCAATATTCTACTCGCCAAGGGTTTACAACTTGAATGAGAATTCTTACTGCCTCTGTTTCGAAAGTTGTGATTAGCAAACTTCAAACGTTTTTGTTTTTAGACACTGGAGAAAAAAATCATATGTACTGTGATTATGATATATGTTTAACATGACAGCAGCCTTGTCTTTAATGTATTTTTGGTGTACTAAGAAGACACTTAAAATTAAAGGAATTCGAGAAGCTCATTTTTGGAACATCGAACAGTCGTAAATCGGGCATTTATTTGGTTCATTTAAAATTTTATTTTAGTAGAAATGTAGATCTTCTCTATTTGTAGATTATAGACAGCCGGTCATGTGTAAGGAGGAAATAGTCACGCATTTGGAACGTATGGTTCGGCGCCCGTGGCGCCGCCAGGGTGGGTCCGGCGACCTGTCAGAGAAGTCGGGTAATTGCAGCGCTTTGCACCGAGGAGGTGCCTTACGTTTCAAGAGGTACCCCTTGCTCTCCTAGAGGGTATATGGTTTTCGCTCCATTCAAAAAATCTAATATGAGCGTGAGATCCTACTTCACAATTTACTTTTAGCACTTGTTTTGAGATTCATAAAAATGGTCAGAAATAGCTTTTTACTTGAAATCCTCACTAACAAATGCAAATGTAGTATATACATGTATCCAAATGTAAACAGTACATTTAAAAATCCTGATTGCATGCCACACGTGACGCCACTAATCTTATGCAAATTACGAAATTTTTTACCAAGTAATGAAGTACATTTTTTTGAAATATACAAAGTTTACAAAACTTGATAGTATGTGTGGTTCCAATACAACTAATAGATACTACCGAAAAACAATTTTTTCGCAACAGTTTAATAACAGGATAGTTTGTCTCCGCCAGAGTGACAACCACTGATGTTCAGGCTTAGCATTATGGATAAGTTTAGATTCAGGCGTAGGCTTAGATTAGGAGGCTTAGACTTTACTTCGAATATGAACTAAAAAGGCAAGAATTGCAAAGGTGCAAATTTGCTGGGGCGAAGTTGTAGAAGGGACGAATTGTCCTGACATATAATGTCATGTAACCTAGTGCTACAGCATAGGTGGAATTAGGAGTTGAGCTATTTATCTGATCATAACGGTTCTGTAATTGGCTTTGAGTTTCCGTGTTTCAATCAGAAATTCGAATCCTATAGAAATGTGGTAAAATAGATTGATGCTAGTTTTCTATTGATAACAAAAGTAACAAGTTTAAACTTTAAATTGAATGTAGTTTAAGTGCTTTTATTATGAAATTACAAAACTTGCTCATAATCATCATGGTTTAAGACTTTTCTCAAAGCTCATCTCAGCAGGGGCCCGGGAACGAGGGACGAAGTGGGGCCACACTGGGATTTTTCAGGGTGTGCCGTTTCGCGTCCCCTCTAAATTCGCCTTAGGTTTTTGAAAAAATGTCTTATCTAAGCAAATTTCGCAACCGATTAAGCTCACTGCAAAGGTAGGGAAACTCGAATCGAAACACAGTACCCATTGTATAAGTTTGTTTGTTCAATGGATTTAGGGCAAAATAATAATTTTTAACCCCAAAAATTGATAGTGGTGGTTCTGTAACTGCAAATTTATTTAATGTATTTTAGCCTGTTTGACGAATAAAATAAGGGTAAACACAGTTAGCCCTCCTAGCCTAAAATCGCACCCGCGCTCATGCATCTCAGTAATCTAATTTGCCATGACAGAGAAACGATGCGACAAAGTTGTCGATAGTACCAGTACGACTGTAACAGTACTCCTAATATGACTCTCATCCAAATATTTGGACTTAATATATTCTAATTATGAGTCTCAGCTACTTCATTGGGTGCAAAGGGGGATCTGTCTGTGAACGATGCTACGCTGCACAAAATTTTGACTGCAACATTTATTGCTGCGTAAACAATTTGAAACGCAATTATTGATATTATGAAAGCATACGTATAAATACAATGACTTAAGTACAAATTAAGTTCATGAGTTAGTATGCGAAAGTACAGTTTGATTTCGTAGAACTGTGTTAGTGTCATGATTAATATATTCCGAACGCATGTTTGTGAATACATTTCCGAACGAAATATGTTTTTACTAGTCTTTTTATAGCGACTAAAATTTTGTACATGTATTGCGTATAGGTTGAATAAGCCCGAAAAGTACAATTAGAAACAGCTGCGACACAGTTATACTGTTCATCTTAAACAAAAAAATAAGTCAGACGATTTTTATATACTACTAATCTTATTTCATAAAAACTTTTTGCTTTGACAGGCGACTAAATTTGCCTTAGGGTATATATACTCCCACGGGAGCATAAGTTCTTAGTGATATTTATTGTTTGCAATATTTGTAACTCTAATATAAAATTCTATTCAGTATATTTATTCTGTATTAGCCGTAAAATATCTGCCAACAAGCAAATGTGCTCTGTATTCAGGATCCGAAGCTAAGCAAGTCAAGCACAGATGCCGTACTGAAATACTTAGCATGGCTAGGGCGCTTCATGCTATAAGTAGTTATAGAAAATATATTAATACATTAAGTTTTAGCACAATTTGGAGTGGGAGTCTGTAAATTCAAGATGTTTGTGTATTTTCAGGTTCTAGTTCAATGGTGAAACACGTATAAGATGCAGGACGGCGGATAATATTCTTTGGTGCTATTAATATAATATTTTGTATAGAACAAATCGAGCACAAGTGATATTTCTGGGATAAATACTGATATTTATGTTGTTTGCGATTATTATTTACAGATTTTAAGTGATAAATATTTGAACAAGTTACGGTGTACGTACAGTCAATTTGTATTTTGGCAGCAGGAACTTTACTTAGTATGATTTGAGGTTTAACATACAATACTACGTATAGCATTACAGGGTCATGACTGTTTCGCACGGACACGTTTTTGCATGCCGTATTTATGTACCGTATTGGTCAAAAGCACTATAAGATGGGCATTAAATGTGAGAATTAAGCTGAAAAGACTTCTAGCTAAACGTTAGCTTCTAGCTTTTCTAAGGCGATAAGTGTGTCTGGAGCTGCGGCGGCTGTACCGAAACTCGTATTGCCACTTTACCATTTGTATGTACGGTATCAAAATAAATAGATGCCGTGCGCGTAGGTCTGCCGTTTGTGGTAGAAGCACAGAACTAAATTGTATGGGATAAGAAGCAGAAGATAAAGCCGATCACACACGCAGAAAGACAGTTGTTTTCAGTCCTCAACGCCGTTAAGGAGTTTGCCATGCTGGGTGATGTGTTTAAATTTGTTTGATGCCACCGGCTTTGTTTTACACAATATATTATATTTTAAAGAAAAAAATGTCTATTTAATGACCTACAAATGCTTTCATTTTATTGCATAGTACAGATATTTAATACAAAAAACACAGAGATAGGAGTAGATACTAAATAAATATAATATCTAATTACAGCAGCCGTCAGGTTGTAGCGCTGTTTCTATCTTAAATAATGACGTTTTATGATGTAAGATTTTATATGATAATTCGTTCCGCAATGTTTAGTATCGAAAGCATGAGTCCACCAATTATTAAAATTGGTGAGCATGAAACGCAATCCGTTCAAGACGAAATTCTGTTTAAATACGAAAGAAAGAATTGCGAAAGTGTTACTTTTAACTAATGATTTAGATAATCCCCTCTCAATGTACGAGAACAGCACAATAAAGTAACAATTATCAGTTTTAACATAGGATACATTATACAAAATGTGCTGCAACTATATCGCAATTTTGTTGTAGCATATTTTGCCGTGCATTCAAAGATTTGTATACACGGTTGCATGTATAATTTACTCATTCACACTCATGTTATCGCACTCGTTTGAACTCGTCGTAAACCTTGCATACCCATCACTGAATGCATGTGTTACGGTTACATGACATAGCTAGTTAGCTAAATGAAAAACATACAACTGTTAAATTGTCCTGACACATCTGTTTATGGATCAGGTTCGACATGTTGGGCTTTCGAAAAGATTTGATAAAATTTCGATAACGAAAAAGTACAAAACGTATTTCTTAAAAGTTGGGCGTAGCAGCTTGTAATGTTTGCAGAATGCATCGATCTCAAAATATCACGCCCATGGATTAGGCCCACCACATGTGACAACAGCTGTCCAAAAAATTGTTGTCATAAACCATTTATTTTACACTGTTTAACAAGCCTTAATTTCGATGCCATCCCCCTCCGTGTGCTATTCTCAAGCGCATTGTTCGGCCCATTGGTCAATCACATCAAGACTTAACATTCTTTACATATATGTTATCGTGCACTTTAACATCAATTTTACTGAACCTCGCTATATTCTTCAGGTAAACCATTGGTTTTTAACATTTGAAGTTTGGAACGTTATGAGTCGTTTAAAAACCTGCATTATTTCGTAAACCTGTGAGACCAAAATAGAAAACGAGAAAGTTTTATTCGGCACTCGAACCTAAACCTGCATTATTTCGTAAACCTGTGAGACCAAAATAGAAAACGAGAAAGTTTTATTCGGCACTCGAACCTAAACCTGCATTATTTCGTAAACCTGTGAGACCAAAATAGAAAACGAGAAAGTTTTATTCGGCACTCGAACCTAAACCTGCATTATTTCGTAAACCTGTGAGACCAAAATAGAAAACGAGAAAGTTTTATTCGGCACTCGAACCTAAACCTGCATTATTTCGTAAACCTGTGAGACCAAAATAGAAAACGAGAAAGTTTTATTCGGCACTCGAACCTAAACCTGCATTATTTCGTAAACCTGTGAGACCAAAATAGAAAACGAGAAAGTTTTATTCGGCACTCGAACCTAAACCTGCATTATTTCGTAAACCTGTGAGACCAAAATAGAAAACGAGAAAGTTTTATTCGGCACTCGAACCTAAACCTGCATTATTTCGTAAACCTGTGAGACCAAAATAGAAAACGAGAAAGTTTTATTCGGCACTCGAACCTAAACCTGCATTATTTCGTAAACCTGTGAGACCAAAATAGAAAACGAGAAAGTTTTATTCGGCACTCGAACCTAAACCTGCATTATTTCGTAAACCTGTGAGACCAAAATAGAAAACGAGAAAGTTTTATTCGGCACTCGAACCTAAACCTGCATTATTTCGTAAACCTGTGAGACCAAAATAGAAAACGAGAAAGTTTTATTCGGCACTCGAACCTAAACCTGCATTATTTCGTAAACCTGTGAGACCAAAATAGAAAACGAGAAAGTTTTATTCGGCACTCGAACCTAAACCTGCATTATTTCGTAAACCTGTGAGACCAAAATAGAAAACGAGAAAGTTTTATTCGGCACTCGAACCTAAACCTGCATTATTTCGTAAACCTGTGAGACCAAAATAGAAAACGAGAAAGTTTTATTCGGCACTCGAACGACCCCCTAAACCTGCATTAGTTCGTACACCTGTGAGACCAAAATAGAAAACGAGAAAGTGTTATTCGGCACTCGAACCTAAACCTGCATTATTACGTAAACCTGTGAGACAAATATAGAAAACGAGAAAGTTTTATTCGGCACTCGAACCTAAACCTGCATTATTTCGTAAACCTGTGAGACCAAAATAGAAAACGAGAAAGTTTTATTCGGCACTCGAACCTAAACCTGCATTATTTCGTAAACCTGTGAGACCAAAATAGAAAACGAGAAAGTTTTATTCGGCACTCGAACCTAAACCTGCATTATTTCGTAAACCTGTGAGACCAAAATAGAAAACGAGAAAGTTTTATTCGGCACTCGAACCTAAACCTGCATTATTTCGTAAACCTGTGAGACCAAAATAGAAAACGAGAAAGTTTTATTCGGCACTCGAACCTAAACCTGCATTATTTCGTAAACCTGTGAGACCAAAATAGAAAACGAGAAAGTTTTATTCGGCACTCGAACCTAAACCTGCATTATTTCGTAAACCTGTGAGACCAAAATAGAAAACGAGAAAGTTTTATTCGGCACTCGAACCTGAAACTTCGACTAAAAGTCGAACCAGAACAAGTCGGCTGTAAATTAAGCGCAACTTCAAACAACCATAAACACAACAACTATTGCCTTTAGGCAGAAAATTACTTTTCAGTGCATTGTGTCATAAAATGTTTTGCATTCTTAAGGTGCAAAATTCTACTCGTCAAATTGCCTGTTACCATTTATCCACTCGCGTCGAGTTTAGAGATGCGTGAGGTACAGCTAAGAATTGGTCCTGTCATAATTATATATTTAATGTTAATTTGAAATTATTTATCCTTTGCGTTGAAACACGTTATATGGATGTCATAGATAAAATTTTATATTTTTCTTTATTTATACAAGTCCTACAGTCAAAATAATATTAAACTTTTACTCATTTAACTAACTGGGCAAATAACTCAAATTTGGACTTGCCATTGCAAAACAAAACATTCTTCCGTTATTCAAACCGTAGCAAAATTCATTGAAAAAGTTTTAACTCCGTCATTGTGATATTTAGCCATAAATAGTGTTAGATCAGTTATTCGCCGTCTTGAGTAACAATTCCATGTAAAAATACCGTTCGAAAGAGGTTTACGAAAAAATTGCTGCTTTCTGGACAGTTTAGAAACAAAACTTCAATTTCAAAAATTGTAGCCGCATGATGTGTTTGTAATCGTTGAGTTATGATATCATATGTTGCCTAAACATACTATTCACTTCGTTTCTTAATGAATGCTCAATCAGCTTATTAACATATAATCATGTTATATAATCATGTTTATTAATTAAACACATACTAGCAACGTTATTAATCGTTTGAACGACATATTTTTAATTGTTCTATTAAAATGATATGTGACGTCAGGTAGTACAGAATGTTTCGTTTAGCTTCTGAGCTTTACACTGTTAATATTTCATTATAACCTGCAGGCATTTTAAGTGCAGGTGCATTGATAATTATACTGCCGAAAATAACAACAATAAATTTTCAGTATGTTCAAAACACACGAATCAATATATTTAACCCGACAGTGTCATATGTAATACTCAAATAGCTCCACTTAGGACCTTTAATGTTGTCACGCTCTAATTATGTTACAAACAAGAGCTTTAATAATTCGTTTCTCATTTCATTTGTAAACTTAAATGCTGTGACCAATGACGCTGTAATTTCAAACGCCTAGAAAAACCTCAATATAGTCACGCACGCAAACTGATGGCATTCAGAAGTGAAAATATCCACGAGAGATCTTGCGTTGGACCAGCCAGGTCTCGAACATGGTGGTCTAGCTTGCAAGACTAGCAAATTGCAACTACACCACATACCCAGAACAACTCGCGCTGTGACCAATCTATTTACGCTAGCGCAGTGATACGTTTCTGTCACATCTTAGGTAGTTCCTTTCATGGTTTGTTGCACAACAGCTCTAATAGTTTATATAAAGAATAACATATACTTTCGTGATATATTAATTCAATAAAATGGCAGTTCGTACATTGTTTAATGAAGCCACTCTTCCGAAGAGTTACAAATTCTTGATCGGACCAAATTGGCACTCTTAGTTTACAATTAATGAAGACAATTACGGAATTTACTACATTTACTTGACGCATTTGATACCCCGGTAATACGCCCAATGATTTATAATAGCTGTGACCTAAGTTTATATACTGGTTCTGATTTCTTTGGTACAACCACTTCAGACTAGTAAGCTTTAGAAGGCCAAATTTTAGGCTTATAGATATTACGGGTTGCTTGCGGTTACAGCCACAACTATTGGAGTATAATTATAAAGAAAAATGTTGAATTTGAGACAAGAAGAGAATAGGTAATTGCATTCCCGTATCGGTATTATCTTGGACAACGAAAATTCAGTCCATTTCTGCAAGCTTCGAGAACGACTTTCAGATTATCAATCCCATCTGTATAGATTTGAACGTTGACTGTAAAACAAATAAGAACAACCTGATATACAAGTTTTGGTTATGTAATAGCTGTAGCATAGCCGTAGTACGTTAAGAGATTTGTAAGCACCAATGTGACGAGTTCATACGAGTGGGATAACACAAGTTTGAACGAGTTAAACAAGACGTGGCGTACAAATCTCTTGAGGAACGCCTGGCTGTTTTACAATTGACTTGTAGTATAGCTAATTTAACTAAACGTGTGATAAAACATTTCGATGCACGGTTTAAACAATATAAGCTGTCATAAAAAAAATTAACTAAAAAATTTTTCACAATTTTTTAAAGAAAAAATAAGTAATAAAATAAAAATTTTTCGGTGGCACTTGGTTGGACATACGTCTGTAGGATACACGTTGATGACATGGCTAACAACTAAATACAGCGTCTGAGCAGCTTCATAAATTAATTAAACCAAAATCATTCAGTACTATAGAAAATTGGCGATAGATTTACGGGTTGGTAACAAAATCGACAATTTTAAACATAGCATCTTTGTTATTAGTCAAATTTATTTATTTACGAGCGACACTAAATGTTTTAATTAAACTGTCTATAGCTAGCCGCTGGGCCATTAACACCGAAAACGGCGTCTGGTTGTTATAAGGGACTCGATTATGGTCACTACAGCCTCTGGATCAATACGGTGTAAAGGAGCAATGTGCATAATGAATCTATATAGATATTATAACATGAACGGAGGCAAAATACATTTAGCCTTACGAGTGTGTCAGTAGTCAAAATCCATTTCACAAACTAAGGGAAGATCTTTTGTATTCTGTAACTGGAAGTTGCACACACATTAGCGAAGCCGACCTGTCACAGTGCGCGTCATTCATAATGTTTTATTGCATTGTACCTGAGAAACTGTAATCGTAAACAAATATATATACACAGGCTATATTTTGACGCTGTTATACACTTTGCGCGATATGTTCCGAAATATGATGTAATCTCTTGTAACAAAACAGAATTTTGAAATATGGTCAGTTTTCAAACAACTAGTTACATATGTGGGTCTTTTCCTTTAGCCCAGCTCCCTGGCCGAAATTGCTCGATTTTGAAAATACAGCAATAATTTTTGGTACCACTCGAAACAGCTCGACATGCTGGTTTAGAAAATGACCATTTTTGCCGGTTTCATTATAAAATTTTTATCCATTTTTTTGGGGTCTCCCCTTTTGTACACAAAAGTTTTGAAAACTAATTTTGTATATCATTCGAGCCGCACTAAGCTGAGTCAAATGGTACCATATTTATTACTGTACGTTCGAAATTGACCAATTTCGATTAAGGGGTCAAAAGGAAAAGGCCCCGATATTTTGCGTTAAAACATTTCGTTTTAATGTAATCGAGTCTACACGAATCGAAAGTCCGACATCAACTTTTGAGCTAAAATTTTGAACATGTGAATCCACCGTTAGTCAATTTGAAATGAAGTAATAATTTCAGTATATTTACGTATCTTTGTTTATATACTGAATATAAAAGCAGATATCTACACCAAATACGACGACGTCTTCCGTAAGACTAAAATTTAAATGTTTTAAAGCAGAAAAATACTGTACTTATTTTATCTGATTCTGACATAGAAATGTACTTTGTAACCATTTTCTAGGTATTATCACAGTATTAATAATTTAAATTGGCGATTAATTTGTTACAGTGCACTAGCCATTCGCAAGCTCTATTAATTCAGCGCTAATAATTACAAATATCTACAGCACGAACTTTGCGTTTGTGTACAAAAAATCGCTGACTATGCGATTTTAATAGCATTCTATTAATTCGATTCGTTCGGAAAACGGTGACGAGAACCAGATGAGCCAAAAATCAACGAAAAAGTAAGATTCTTCATCTATAATTGCTTTACACTTTAAAACAAGCCTTCAATTTCATAGCAATTGTGGATTATAACTGTATATACATATCGTTGTAGCGTCAGAAGCAAGAGATCTACAAAAATTTGCTTGCTATACTTCAGTGTATGATGTTCCATAAGTAGAACTTGTGATTAGTAAACTATAGAGCTTGACTATCTTTTGCGAGATATTTGTAACACAGATTGTCAAACAGAGCATGTTCAAAATTTTGGCTAAATTTCAATTCAAACAGCGTTGCGTTAAATTAATTAATTGTCTATTTCATTGTTGTAACAGACCGTACAGCTTTAAAAGCTTATTACTTTACGTTTGTATCGATCTTTTTCTATATGAAAGTACATATGTTATATATGCGCCATAATTCTTCAATCTAAAATATATACATACGTGTTCATATTTGGGGAGAGTGGGGATTATCCCTTGAAGCGTAGGACCTCCCCCCGGTGACAGGTCGCTTGTGATCTCTCTGAGATGAAACCGTAGCACGACGAGGCGCCGAAGGCGACGAAAGCATAGGCGACGCCACATACGCCTCACCGATCCCTGTTGCTCTCTTCGCAAACCGGCTGATCAGCACCAGAAAGGAAGAAAGTCTTCGCTACCTTCCCTCTGGGGACCTTGAACCTCGTGCATGTATACACAATTATACTACATGTATATGTAAAATTTATTTGTCACCCCTGGGTTTACCTTAGGGAAAACAAACCACTAAACCAGTCAAAATTATATTTCACCCTTATATTCTTCGAATTAGATTGGTATACCTACATGCTGTACCAAAGTTGCAGGTAAGTATAGCCTTCATATTACAATTACAGATCGATTGCGTTAGACATAGGCAATATCTGAAATAGGATAGAAATCAAACTGGTCAAAATATATTTATAAATATCCATAATTAATAACAAGATCACGGTTCATTTAACATCAAATAAACTATTATCAGAAGACCAACACGGATTTTTAGCGAAACGATCTACGTGCACGCAGTTGCTAGAATGTATTAATGACTGGTGTATATCGCTTGATAAGGAAAATTCAGTGAACGCAATATACATAGACTTTGCTCTCACATATAAAATTAATAAGCAAGTTTTTAATTTCGACCTTTTCAATCATCTAAAAAATTAGATTGTTTTATTTCTAACAAATCACAAGTCGCGTTTAAAAGTAAACACTATGTTTTTCACATCATGTCTCGGTTACATCTGGTGTTTCGCAAGGAAGTGTCCTTGGACCATCCTTATTCTTGTTATATATAAATGATATTATTAATGACTTGTCTAATGTGTTTTGTAAAATATATGCGGATGATGTAAAATTATACGTACGTTGTACTCAGACGGATAATGATAGTGCAAAAATGTATATGCAAGACGCACTTACTCGTATCGATTGTTGGTCTAAAAAATTGGCAGCTTCCAGTATCTGCGCCGAAATGCAAACTTCTTTCTCTTGGAAATATTAACGGAATCAGTCAATATTTTATTGACGGGTACTCTGTGCCAGGTGCATTCAAATGCAATGATTTAGGGGTTTTTATTAATTTAAACGTAAAAAAGGTATACGTGCAGGATTCACTATAAAGCATACCGCATAATATATGTATTATTCGCTATTTCACAACAACAGACTGCTCTGTTATGATTCCACGCATACATTTCGTACGTAAGATCGTGGTGTTGAATTACGCGCGTCCAGTTTGGTGCCATCCACTTGGAGATGCTGATATGACCGAAACAGTACAACGCCATTTTACGAGACGACTTTTCGCTAGGCATCAATCGCATCAAATAAATTATGCTACTGAAGATTTAGAGACTTTAATAGTCCAACCACTAGAACTAACAAGATTACAGTTTGACCTAATAATGGTATCTAAATACTTCATAATGATATCGACACTTGTATTTCTGGTGTATGCCGTAACGACCACTAGAGGCAGTATCAAATACGTTTAAAAATTAAGAAACTAACATTAAAACACTCACTTGTCATAATGGTTATTAATAATACGTGGAATTCGCTCCCAGAATTAGTAGGTAAAAAATCTTGTGAATGCTCCAAGCGCTAAAGAATTCAAAGACTTACTTAAACAGGTTGATTATTTAAGACGTTTTTAGAAAAATAGCATCCACGTGCTATTAATTCATACAAGAGGACAACCCTAACTGATTCGTGCTTATTATTCTGACAACACCAATGGTGTTTATTTTTTGTAGAGCAGAAACAACAATATTTAGTTTCAATTTTGGCATGTATTTTATAGAATATAATAATTAGAAGACAAATTAAGAATTTTGTTTGTTTTGTTTGTTTATTGAAATTTACAAAATGAATTGATTGATAAATACTTTATGCATTTACGAGTGCCTATATGTAACATGGTTGTTGCTTTAGAGTACATTTTCACAAAAGATAATAATTGATATTTATCTAAAAACTATTTATTTAAATTATTGAAATTACAAGATATATCCCGTCATGGCTTTTGGTCATCTGATGGTAAAATAGACGCATATTTCAAAACAAACAATCCAATTGTATTTTGCAAGGCTGGCAATGCGTATTATACAAAATTTATTAGAACTGCTATAATTAAGCAATGGATTAATGGATATCGGTTTATTTTCTATCGTTTAGTGTGTTTAGAACTTATTACACTATGGCACCCGCATTAGTGTATATATTGGTCGGTTGGAGAACAGATGCTAAGCTAATCAACCATCGTTTTGTTGTGGTTCTTCCATCGAAAACATTATAATTATTGAATCGATTTGGCTCAATTTTTGGGTCTACGAGCTGATCAGATTATTGTCATAGTCTCAAGATTCTTCGCATGATGTCAGCCTCAATGTTTTTCGTCTGCGTCGTTACGTAAAGTTAATTAAAATTAATTAAAAAAGGAGATGTGTGTTTGCTTTGTGTTATTTTCATAGTATTGCGCGAAACTGCATTCTAAGCAGAATAACGGGCTGGTTGATGTTTTTATAGCAAAATCTGTGTAAAATTGATCATGATTTATAATGTACGATTGATACGGATCTGGACAAATACGACTCAAATTTTCATGTCACATATTTTTATAGCCCTCACGGGAAGAGTATGGCATCGATAAGCAGCATTCCACGATGAAATAAGAGAGCCAGTTACAGTTGAGTTTATTGTACATTAAAAGAATATGATTATTAAAGTTCCACATTCTGCAAATGCATACGTGTTTACTGCAGCACATTTGCATGTGCTAAGCATATGTTCAGTATTTGGTAAAACAGAAATAATACTTTAGCATATTAAGTCTTGGGGAGAATCACGAATGTTTTTTATAACTGAAATCTATTATATTTTATAGAATATATCGAACTTATGTCTCAATAGGATATTTGTTGTAACCTGAAATCCTGCGTAAACGATAGAATTATTATATACTGCTAAATTAAATAAGGAAAAATACAATTTTGAGATTCTGATTAGGCTGTGGACTTACTCTGGTCGTATTCTGTGAAAATATATTGTTTTATGCGTCTTAACTATTATAATATATATATATATATATATATATATATATATATATATATTGAAACGTAAGTGTACAAGGTATATTGGCGTAGGGGAAGTTGTAGATGTTTGTGGAAGTGGAGGGTGCTGGGCGTACTCAGACAGGAAGTTGTGAGCCTGAGGAGAGAGTAACCAAAAACTTTCACAGCTTTTTACAATCTTGTAATTTGCTCATAATATTGCTACACTGCAAGCTGCAAACGAAAAATATTCAGAAATAGCCAAAAATAGGCCACTGCAATTTTTGTAATACATTTGTTCCATAAGAGCGGAGAAGGCTCCCTCCTAGTCATGGGTACGTCACCGGGTAATGCATAAGGTTATCGAGTATTTTATTTTGTTTTTGAAGCTCACAAAATTTCCATTTTAATTATGCGACACTGCTAATATGTAAGTTTAGAAATTTTTGGATGAGGTATCTAGATTTGTTAGAGCGCTTCCTCAGTAAACAAATGTAAACTGTCACATGTAGCATAGAAAATATAATTTGTATTTCTTCGGTTATCGATTGGTTTCAGCATGGCAAGAGAATGTGCATCGTCGGCCAGTGCAGTCTATAGACTGACATTTCAGCGTGTATTTTATGCTTTTATAATTTAAATTACCTAGATACTTTAAGTAGAAAAGTATATATATAGTTGACAGCTACATATTATATTCTATAATATTCCACTCGGTCAAATGTAGACCTATTATTTCAGTTGTATTTAATAACAATAATAAGTAGTACTGCTTTCGTATGCTGGACACAGGATTGTTATGTCACGTTTTTTTGCGGTTTGCTTCTTAGAACTGTGGTGGTGCTGCATTAGACTGATAGATAAACTCATATCCAGCGTGAACATGCGTTGCCGCGGAAAGACGCAGAAAAGCAAGCAGCTAATACCGACATACATTGATATATATACTAACTGAAATGCCTGTTTTAACCGCTGACTGCACGCATTATGTTTTTATCATGGCTGCCAGTTTCTGACATTATTTTGAAAGATAGTTTTTCCAAGGTACAGCTTCGCTTGTAAAGTAGTAGCTGTATGTTTTTTTAGTTTGTTAGGCTTGAAAAATGATTTGAGTTGGCGCCATTAGGTTCAACAAGTCGGTCTGATAATACCGCCGTCGAAAATATTTATTCGTTCGTTGTTGGTCGTCGTTCTCTCTAGACGAACTGGGCTCAGTGGGATTTTGTGTTAATTATGTCGGCCGTCAATTTGTGGCTATGAAGCTTAAAAAAACTTTTTCTATTAGTGAATATACACAATGCTGTTTCAAACCAAACTCATGCCGGTTAAACAAGTTGTTGGTGGGGTACCGACATATCTTCACAAGGTGGGTGCCACCTATAAGTAAAGCAACATACTGCATTACGTTTCGAGCTTGAGTTCTAAATTTTAGCATACAATGCTTGCTCGCTACGTTAAGCTCACGTCAACAACCCGAAATTGTTAAGTGATTAGATGGGACAGATCTATCAACAAGTTTAGAACGCTCCAAAATGATATCTTGGTTGTATCATTATTATAAACGCAATATTTTATGCATAAATTGCATACGGTTAATACCTATCAAATCATTTTTTAAATAAACTGAAACAAATAGACAAAAGGCATCAAGATAAAAGACATTGGACATTTGCAGAAAAAAGGTATCGACGTGTTCTCAGACATACAATAATAATAATAATGGGAAAGTCAACTTTTGAAATTGTATTGAAATGAGAACCGTAGTCATTGGTTTTTTAAATAAACCGAATCAAATAGCAAAAGGCATCAAGATAAAAGACATTGGACATTTGCAGAAAAAAGTATCGACCTGTTCTCGGACATACAATAATAATAATAATGGGAAAGTCAACTTTTGAAATTGTATTGAAATGAGAACCGTAGTCATTGGTTTTTTAAATAAACCGAATCAAATAGCAAAAGGCATCAAGATAAAAGACATTGGACATTTGCAGAAAAAAGTATCGACCTGTTCTCGGACATACAATAATAATAATAATAATGGGAAAGTCAACTTTTGAAATTGTATTGAAATGAGAACCGTAGTCATTGGTTTTTTAAATAAACCGAATCAAATAGCAAAAGGCATCAAGATAAAAGACATTGGACATTTGCAGAAAAAAGTATCGACCTGTTCTCGGACATACAATAATAATAATAATGGGAAAGTCAACTTTTGGAATTGTATTGAAATGAGAACCGTAGTTATTGGTTTCTTAAATAACCCGAAACCAATAGAAGCAGCAAGGCAGACCGCCCGAAATTTAGAAAACATCGACGTGTTCTCAGACATATAATAATAATAATAGCAAAATCAACTTTTCATACAGTGTTAAAACGAGAACCGTACTAAATAGTAAGACATCGGAATTTGGTGTTATAGACAAAATTTTTTAAAACAAATGAATTGCTGAAGCTCCGATTAAGAATATGTAATCCAATTTTTGCTGACAGTGGTAACCGTTATTCTCTTATCATTTAGTTCTTAAATTGTCACATTTGTCAGCCGGTACATTGCAAAGTGAAACACTAATCGAGTTTGTCGTGCCGCGTGGGTTTGCGTGGTCGTTGTTGCTCGCTCGCTTTGTGAAGTTCCTTAAGGAACGAGCAACCGTTCAAAATCAACGCAATCGCTAGCGTATAAGGCTCGCACCAAAACGATTCAAGCTGAGTACGCCATTGAGACAAACGATTTTTCAAGACTACATGAAATACACATTAAATTAAGAAAGAAAGAGTTAATCATATTTGCTGTTTGTTGTTTTGCGTATAATTCTGCTATAAATATTCCAGTTTGAGATAAAGTTTAATATTTTTTAGTTTTTTTTGTAACAATGGCCAATGACTGGGCACATTATATATTTATAGTTGTAGCAATAATGACGCATTATAATGTTTCCAAGCATGAGGTGTGATGCGCTGAATTGCTTGAATAACAGATTTAGTTATTTGTAAAAGCTCACCTGATTACATGACCGTGCGATTGCAGGTTGCCTTCGTGTAAAAACATACTTCAGCAAAATGAGGTGAGGGTATTTATTATTGTAGCCGATAAAAAATTCTGTTCCGATACTGGAAGACATTAAGTTCTAAAAATCCATAATGCGCTCAAATTGGTTAAACTTCAGTGTTCTGGGGAATCAACATGGATTTCACGCTGCGATAAGCTTGTACATACAATCTTAGAAACATAGTTATCTGCGGAAGATATCATAAACACAGGGCATATATCCACATATGCGATACCTAGCCATGTTTTCTATACAACCGTTATTTTATGCAACAGCAATATTGGAAATATACTGGCATTTTAATTCAAGACATGTACGGCAGCGTCTGATTTTGTCACAGTCGACTGAGGCTCTAAAACGAAGCTTAGCTTACCGCGACTAGACATTGTGACATTTTTGGGGCCGAGCCATGCTCAACAAATATGTTAGCCAATAGTGAAGTGCGGCCGAACAAGTATCAATAGGGCCGGGATCGGCTCTAAAAGCAAGAAATAATATGTGACGACAGTGGAAAATTATGAAATAATAGAAATTAATGATACATATGGTTGTACATTCGTAAAACGTCGTTATAGGTTCCATGTAACAAGCAGCGTCTGTTGAATAGGTACTAGATTGGCTTTTAGAAGGCGCCTGAACAAAAATTTCGAAAATAGTAAATTTAGTTATTTGTTTTACCGGTATTTATGCGACTTACTTGAAGTAATACTAATCTTGCCATTTTTGGTTTAGTGCTAAATATTTTTCTAGTAACACAATCTGCTAAAAGTGAACGTAATAAATATATTTTAAGTAGTCTGTATCGGTTATCAAACACTGACACATAGCCGCCCCAGGATAGTGTTATTTATTTTATTTATATAGGGCCGGATTTTTTTGCGCGAAGAGACACCTTTTTGTCACAGGTGCGAATGGACGCTGTGGCAGAATTCAGCGCTAGCTGCACATATCTTAAGGGAAATGCTAGATAACGATTACGAAAATAAGCGAGGATTCATCGATAACGCAATATTACGAATGATTGGTATTGCACGATGAAATCATACTCTAACTTGGGTTGTGTTTCACATCTGCACCAGTAACATGCGTTGCCTGAATATATTTAACTAAGCAAAATTTTCCCAATATTTGATGCCCCCATCCTGCAGTTGTGCGAGTTCGTCATTTTCATTATGCCATATTAATCATGATTGGAATGTGAGACTACACAGACAATATTATGGAGTATATTGCCGTAGGCTTAAGCAGGTATTTAGTTATTTGTCGATATAAGAAATTGAGTTACTTGCAACGGAGCTTCCAGGTTTAGGGTGCTGCGTTCGGCTACTGTCTTCTTGAACGTTAAGTATGTGCTTAAAACAGTGCAAAAGTCACAAAAATTATATAGAGAACAAAGCAGTGATGCTGCTTTCGAAAGGGCATAAATACAGGGTATCCCATAAGTAAAGGCCCATTATTGAAGTGACCCAGCACGCCAAATAATGAACATACCTTAAAGCGTTTTGGTATGTAGGTACTCTCATATATTACTTAGGTTTTTGACTAAAAACACCCTAATTGCGAACCTGGCCGCCTCCAAGATCACTGCATTCTTCTAGTGCAAAACGCATATATCGGCAGACTTTTCGTTGAACAATGTGAGGCTTCAGAAGGGACAGCTCTTCCGGTGTAGACTCCTTCAGGTACAACAGAGTTTGCGGTTTGAGTTTGGATACATTCTCCTTCAATACTCTCCACAAAAAAGTCAGGATGATTTAGATCAGGAGAACAAGCAGGCCATTTGGCAGTTCTTCGGCGCCCCAGCCAACGGTCCGGTCAGGGAAGGTTTCGTCCAAGTAACGGCGGACAGCCATCGCGACATGAGGAGGCACACCATGCAACATAAAGTGAAGCCTGTTAATATTTGGTAACTGTTGAATATTAGGATAAAATTCATTTCGCAGCATCATTAAATAGTTTTCTGCATTCAAAGTCCCGACAAAAAGAACTGCCCAATAATCCACCAGACCACATGCCGACCCATGCTGTCAGACCAGGAGAATTCACATGGCGTTCGACAGAGTTATGAGAGTTTTCCGCATGCCAATAAACACAATTACGTGGGTTAGCGTAGCTGTTCAGTTTAAAATTGCTTTCGTGGGATCAATTGACTTCGTCAGCCAAGTCTGGACCATCGTCGAGACGCTGTAGCTATTTTTCGCAAAAATCAATTCTACCATCATAATCGTAATCATTCAGAGCATGAATTAACGTCGGATTAAAATTTTTTAGACCCAGACTTTTAACATTTCGAAAAACAGTCGATTTGCTGATGCCTGTTTAACAGCACAACCGTGAAATGACTTTCTCAGACTATTTTCAAAATGATACGAAATATTTCGAGATGCCGTCGCTGGGCTCCCTGTTCGGGCAGATCACCTACAGAATCTGTTTAGATCAATCCTTTTATTAATTGAAGCAATAATTTTATGATTTATGGGGTTGTGAAGACGAATGCTGGGACCACTGTCGCAGAACTTCAACGCTAATTTGGTTAACAAAATACAGTCTTACTGCAGTTATTCGATCACCCAAATTAAGTTGAGAATCAGACATTTTCTAATACTTAGATATTTATAATATGTTCCGTTGTAATTGCTGAAAGTGTGACAGTTGTGACATTGGCATTTTAAGCCCTATATAGCTGTACCAATACAAATTTAAATATTACCGAGAAAGCTCTAGAAATTTTTGTCTCATTTTTTAAGTCATGTGATTTCAGGGTCTTAGCCAGGATTTGGAAAAGTGGGGACTAGCCCCACTGACGTCGGCAAAAAGGGGTGTCCAATGTGGCATCCAACAATTTTTTTTATTTCATACATTCACAATTACCTAGTAACGAAAATGAACTAACCATAACTAATCTATTGACGGACAATTTTAGCAAAATTTATCTATGTATATTTTTGTGTATATAAATTGGACGAATTTTTGATATATCTTCCTTAGATTCAGAATACAACACTTCTACTGTAATTCTTCCATTGTTTCTACGACATGACAAAGCTGAAAAATATTTTTGCGATTGAAAAGAGGGTCTAGACCCCTAGAGCCCCTGGTTACGCCTTTGTGTGTCTTGATGACTTTCTTGATTGCCATGATATATTATATTGATAAACTCCAAAAATAATGTGGGGGTATCTGTGTCCTACAATTGTAGATATTCGGTAATATATTGCGTTTATGTGTACAGGAAATGGTCGACAAATAATAGGATATTGAACGTCGATCGACATGAATTGTTTGTACAGCAGAAATTGCTCATTGTGTAAGACACAGGAAAAAGTACAAGCTAAACAAGACTCCAATGCACTAGAATGTCTCTAGATTGTATAAACGGCAGATTATAATGTAAAATTTATGCTTATAAGTGACAACATGTTAATACTTGATTTTCTCAGGTTCCGATTAAACTAACTTTTCCTCAGGAAAGATGTTTTTACTCGTAGTAATTACATAAATAGCCGACAGAAATTTTTTCTTAGCTAAACTTTTTTGGTGAAGTTTATGCAAAGTGGAACAGACCTTGTGCAATTAAGATGTCGTTCAGCAGTTACTAATTAATTATATGTTTCTGCTTTGTTATAGAGACATTTCACCCACACGCACATTTCCAGTCCTGCTTTATACATATATACCTCTGGCACATAACTCGCCCAAAATCACCTTAGTGAAGTAGACAGGTTCATACAGAATGCTTTGGAAAGCTACATGTGTCTGTCTATGATCAACTTGTAACTGGCACACAGTCTTCAACACTGTTGAAGATTATTTATAATTGAGCATCGTTTAAAACAATTTTGAAGTTTGTGCGATTTCCCTAGCGATTCGCTGGTACGACGGTAGTCAAATAATCGCACAAGCAATGACGTCGACTAATAGACATTTTCCCTTTCAACAACTCTGGTTAAGATAGACTTCCAGTAAATCGATTTGTGAAGACAGTTTATCATTAATATCAAGAAAAACAACTTCATATTGGGTAACTTTAGCTCCTAAGACTTATCGTACCCGTTTTTAAATCTTTGATCATCTTTTTAAACATAAAAATAGCACGAAATTTTCATCTTAATACAACCTTTAAAATATTACGCTTTAAAATTCATTTATTAAATTACTATTCATAGTTACTCGTAACATTAAAAACGTAAGAAACCTGTATATTTGAACAAAATATTAGTATATTGTGAAAAAAGAGCCGTTATTTTGCAAATCAGCTTCCGTATCAATCGCTAAGCGTGTGTTTCTGTCCAAGCGCCGCGACACTGAGTCTTTAACTTATGTCAATTGTCGCTACATAGGTAAAGGAGAATTAGTTGTGTTATTATTTTGCTTTGTTCGTTATTGGTTTATGTGTGAAATGGTTGCTGAGGGCTCCAATGTTGCCGTCTTGTTTTTTTTTCATTTCTGCTCTGTTCTCTCCGTTTTCCTTATGCGCCCTCGTGTCGGTGTCGTCGCTGCGTTTTGAGGCACATTCACGGTATTTCTCGTCTATTTCTCTTGCGATGTTTGCTGTGTTTCTCACTATTTCGTTGTGCTACTGCAATAAAAGTTGCAGTCAATGTTTATTCCACCGGACTGCCGTTTTGTTTTCATTTGTCGGACTACTACTACTGGGGTACGTGCACTGTTTCGGGTCTTGTTAACTTGGATGTTACATAGCAGCACTACTTCGCCCGGTCTAGCACAACGCAGGTTGCGACTCACTCCAATGAGCACTGTTCTTTTGGTCACGTACCAATGCTGTAATACTTGGCAGTTTCAGAACGAGTCGCGGTCTTTAGATAATCCACTTAACAACATTGTGACAATAACATGCAGCGAAAGAATGCGGTTGTAAAACCTGCAACAAAAAACAACAGCGACAGCGATAAAACTCACGTTTAGGTAATGTTGAGATTTATTGCAGTGGACTGTAAACCAAGTGTTTTAGTGAAGTAATTCTCTTTTATTTTAGGCAATTCGTCATTTCTTTTTACTTTACGGTTGCGGGGCGCTCAGCAGTTTTATTGCCGGTGTGAATTTTCTTTCTACCTCTTGGTTTCGGCCAAGAATCCTTTACCTTTCCAGGTATGCCTGCTATCTGGTTTCATATTTTGCTTTGTGTTTTTGACATTCTACTCAATCGTCAGTTGTCTCTCTACTCAGTTTTTTAGTTCGCAGGTCGGGCTTTCGGTGGCTGAGCCAACCGCGACTATGGTTACTGTTCTTCGGATCGTGTTTGATATATATATAGCAGCATCATTTGCATAATAACAAAGGTCGAACCATATCTGTTTACAATGTAGTGTTGCTGTATAGGTGTTTATTTTGTGTTAGTCATTTACATGGTGCTTTATTATCCTCATAGATAGTTTTGACATCGGGTACCGTAAGCCTTCACTCCTCCGGAGCTAAAATCTGTGCTCGGGTAAAACAAGTTCATAGCTGGTGTACCAGGGCCGTGCTATTTTCTTTCGGGTAATGACAAAAAGACAAATTCTTGTTGGGTCAACATCCTGGCCGGCGGATTCAGTGATACGGTGTGCATTAACACCTTGGACACATTCAGCAAACGGCGCGACAACCATGCTCCCAAATGCTTCGCCGGCTGATGAAACCGGGTATACAATAGGATCTCCAATGCCAACACAATATCCTTCGTCGTCTCTCAGTATTATTTAATCACCGGTTGCATGAAATATTTAATATTATACTTACGGGTTTTCCGGAGCGCCGCATAACAGCGCTACACATAATTACACCCTGTAGCTGTGTAAACTTCATTCTAACGAATGTATTAATTTAACCGATAGCTGCTGTCAGCGAATGTCGAGTTCAGGCGTACTAGATTTACCTTTTTGGCCCGACCGGGTCGAACGTTAGACCTCGCTATAGAGAACCAAATCATACTTGTAGACACTTGCGCAAGTGCGCAAGCTAGCTGACAGTAACCAGTTGAATGCTAGCCGACAGCCGGCCGTTTGCCGATCGCCGACTTATTTCAAAACTGGCCGTTTCCCAGCACTGTGACAGCAGATCACATGTTTACCATTCAATAAATAAACTAAAACATAGAATATACGGTTTCAAAGTTTAAGTTTTTAGTGCTATTTAAACTCAAGGTTACATTTACCTCATTTGTATTAATTTTATTTTGAAAGAAATAAAAAGCTATGTTAAAACGCTATAGTATGCTGTTGTAGCACACGACACAGCAGATATTTTACATGCATACAACCATTGTATAACTTGAGTCTTGAACTTTTTGGACCGAGCGTCGCGAGACCGCGAAGGGCTGTTTTAGACATCGGTCGGCTCCACCTAGCCCAGCCCGAATTTGAAACATATCCTGCACGCCTGGCCAGTTTGTAATCAGGTGCCGGTCCGTCCGACTTAGCGTACAGGCCGTGCTAGACCGAACTAGAGCGCGTGCAAAAATGAGGACTGTTTGAAGCTAAATCATTTCACCAAACGTCGACAGGGATGGCATAGGACATGAGCCACAACATAGGTGCGCGAGATCAGATGCTTAGCTGGGATATAGGTTCAGCAGATGGTGGATCGTGGGGGAGGGTATAAGTCATGTCGGGGGCGGAGTAATTTCCGAAATTTGTAGGAAATAATAATTTTCCCGATTTGGCTAAAATTTTGCCCTATTAACATATTTGCTAATTTCCACCTATCGTTGCCTAAGTTTTAAATTTGTGTGCAATACCAAATTTTTCTCCAAATTTTGCCAAATTTCTATAAATTATTCGCGTGCGTTCGGTTTGCGGTGGGGGGGGGTTGAGCTGGAACTTCGACCAGGGTGACGGACCCCGTTAATCCGCATCTTTAAACTACAAGTGTTTTGTTACTATGTACTAAAACAGGTTACAGGACATTTCGTCGACGGACAGTTTGTGGAGCGGACAGATGTAGGGGTAAAGGGTAAAGACTCGATCGGACACAGATGAGATTGTATGTAATTCCCAGAATCACAATCATCTGCCGGAGCCTGTCCGACTCGATGTATTTCGTGCTAAAAATACTGTGAAGGAACTGGCTTTGTCAACCAGAGAGAGTTCAGCCAGAATAGCTCAAGTCGCAACAGCTCACGTTCCGCTTGTAGCTATACCAAACCTACCCAAGTCTGAAAGTCTTAAGCGTATTCGCTGCCACCACGCTTCAAAGCTTCCTGTGAATCCGCAAGCTGCTTTTGACTTAGAAATCCTGCAGATTACTCAACAACATTCGATGGCGATAACTTCCTTGCCTTTGATGAGGTTACGACGTTACGGTGTGAGCTCGCACACAGCAAAAATATTCTCGCAGACTGTCGACACGTTGTCATCCTAAAACGACATCTTTTTGACACATCGGCAAGCTGCTTTTGACTTAGAAATACCTGCAGATTACTCAACAACATTCGATGGCGATAACTTCCTTGCCTTTGATGAGGTTACGACGTTACGGTGTGAGCTCGCACACAGCAAAAATTCTCGCAGACTGTCGACATATTGTCACCCTAAAACGATATCTTTTTGATACTACTAACATTCTCATTGCTACATGAATACGATCAAGTGGACTCAGAGAGGCATTTACTCATATCAAGTATCAGTTTTGGGAGATCTGCAAGTTTTTTTGTGTTCTTAAACATAACGGGGACCATTATTAGTCCGAGACTGATTCTTTGCAAAAAAAATTGAGCATTTTAGACTCGCGGCATGTGAGCCGCAAACGTATAACCTCACATAACTTGGGACCATTCATTGAGTACGAAAACGATTTTCTGGTTAACCAATCTTAGCTTTATTCTATTATTGAACTAGATGTAAACGACATGTGATATGATCTTAGATTTCTTTTAGTCGTCGCACTGGACATATATATAGATGTGGAAATATATCGTCTGAATCGTGCTTTAGAGTAATTATAGCAAATATCATAGAACATTTTGTATTCGATCTTTTTAAAAATCTAAAATTTAACCAGCCATGCTTCCAACCGGTCATATTATTATCATTCCTTACAGAAGTTTTGCTGCTTAGAAGTTTTAGATTGCTGAATGCGTTCGTCCAAATGCGACAACTTATTAGATTAAATATAAGATATATTGTGTACTAAAGAGTAAAATTTTAGCAACATTATAAAACACATGAATATCATGAAAATATGACAAAAAACGTAGGAGCCGAGTCAACAGTCGATGATGCTACTCAAATTTACATTTTCGATGCATAAATCTAATAAGGTGGAAACATAGACAAATGCGTGTTGTAGTTTTACACGAAAACTACTACTTAGCTGAAAATACGTAATAAGACCGACTAAGGGCGCGTAACGGTGCAACTATGTCACCGGCGTCGGATGAGGATTGTTATTAAAAATACGTTCGAAAATTGGGAAAGTGATTCAAAGTAAAGCTTTTACCTGAAAGTTTGAGTTTCTATATTTTAAAAGCCGAACAACTTTATTATCGTGATATATGAAAATTTGCGCTATTTGTAAATATATACATGATATTGTATTGGTAATCTGTTGCAAGGGAGTCAGCCGATATAAAGAAGTTAGAGGTTGAAATTGTGAACAGAATCTGGCCATTGACTCCCATTATCGATATATGTATAAATGTATAAATGTACCGAACTACAGTTCTACCACTAAAACCGAAAAACTCGATTAAAGTTATATACATGCACATATTAGAAGGCATATGATTTCACGTTGCGCAGTATCTCAGGTAGTTGTCTCTATCTATTGTGAGGTTTTTTTATGTCCGGTGGGGTTCTTAGTTATCCAATATTTACTGATAGAATAGTTTCATCGTTGGAAAGCCGTAGCAGTATTATTGCAGACACATATACTTAGCATATACTTAGCAGAACAAGCATTTCTTAAATTTCGGTTTTTTTAAAAACCGAATTTCTTAAATCATCTTTTTGTTGGTTACAGGCGGACGGCCAATGCAAAGGAGATATCTGATTTCTAAGTATTATTAGGATCGCTCAAATATCTTTATCCTTAAAATCCGGTACATCTGATCTATCGCTCCCAACTTTACCTTACAAATTTGTTACATTTACAGCATTGAGAAAAGTGGGCACATCAGGCTTTGCCTGTCTAGATTCGATTACTAAACAACGAACTACCAGTTGTCGCGCAGACCAGAATATTATAGCAATCTGATTTGTATTGTGATTTGGTTCATTACTCTAGCCGTATTAACGTTTGCCATTACTGTGTTTTGCCACAGGTAGGCTAGGAAGATCAAGTAATGTTAATAGAGCAAGAGAAATTAGGCAAGATTTCAAGCCCTACAGAATTATACGGTTAAAGATAGGATGTATTCGGGTAGAGAAATCCAGGATTAGATATGACCAGATAAGGTCAGAAATTGAAAAAATATGTATTGGCATAGACTGACACGTATTGGCTTAGGATCGTCCGGATTTCTGACAGTTCCTTGCAGAAAAATTCGACATGGACCGGAATTTAAGGACTATCTTCTAAGGGAAAGGCACGGCCAAGCAAAACTCAACCGGAAGGGAACAACCTCTTTTCAACAACTAATGCGCAACTAAGATGACCCCGCTGACCATTCTATTTTGTTATTTGTAAAATAATTGAGTTACCGAACATATATAGCAAGCAGCATATTGGGAGCTTTGAAATTAGTAACATCTCTAGTTGAAAACTCTCCGTTTAATTTTTACCCGTGGTCATTGCCAAAAAAACAGAGTGAGTTCTTTTATCTACAGCCATCGAGCTAGATAGGCATGCCTTTTCCGGGATGCCGTTCAAAAATAGGCCCTATATGAGCCACTAGGTACGGGAAGTTATCGGTGACACCGAGATCGCTCGTCCTGAAAATATGAAGTGTGAACAAAATAGATTTGTTGTATCGGACAAGCGTAATGTATAAGTTACCAGTGCTGATAAGTCAGGCACGCCCACAGTTGAGCGCCATTGCTAAAAGTTGCATCATGAGAATAATGTGTACCAAAATAAAATATTACTACTGACGTTTCCAAAAGAACGATAAAGATAATAATCTTACGATGATAACGACATAGAGAAATTGAGCAATATGATGACCAGACCGTGTTCCTTTCGAAATTCCCCACGATTTCTTGATCAATGGAGATTCATCTCTCTGAACCGTGGTGCTTTCGCTAGGAAATAATATAATACTAGCACGATCGAATGAATCAAGGTGACAAAAATTGCCTCGAGCAGTAGAGCATTGACATTCAGTTTCTTGTCATTGTCGGCGAACGAGTTCTGTTGACAAAATCAAAGAAATAAAAGCCACCATCACTGAGTCAAATGCATATAGCCAGACTTTAGACAAATTTAACAGTGTTTATAAGTCCTGATAAGACAACGGGTTGTTTTGTCGAAAGCAACTTGTAAGTGTTTGCAATCCGAACAAGTAACCGCAAAAGTTTTATGTTTTGAGTCTTGCCCTAAAATTTTCCGAAAAGCTGAGTTTACAGTCGTCAAGGCAGATCATTTCAAGTTCAAAGGTTGCTTCATGATTGGAACAGTTGAGCTACAATGTGGGGACATTGCATTGAAAGCGGAGAAACAGTGCAGTTAACTGAGAACTAGGTGTAATAGTGAAAATGTGAGAAACGATAAGATACGTAAATTAGACTACAGTCAGTGATACCGTGCAAACCATTTCAGGTACAAATTTAATTTAGTAATTCTAGGCTTCTTGACTGAGAGGTGGGGAAACGGGTCGACCTTATTACTTGTGCGTAGACCTTGGGTAGACACTCCCCAGGGGACATTTAATGAATCATACCACGAAGTTAGACATGTGCGCAACCCAAAGGGACCTTTCCGAACACCGTGGCAAAAGCCTGCGGCATGCTAAGCTAATCGATTCCCTGGTATTGGGTACATGGCTGCCTCTCTCTTGAAAGTCGTGGAAGCCAGGGTCGCATGGGTACCGTTCAGTGGCAAGCTGACGGTGCAGCTGGGTCACCCGTCTTGGCTATTGGTAGAGGTTTTGTTTTGGTTTGGTTTCGACCGAATCGAACCGAAAAATTTTCTCTTTATACAATTATACAAGTAGTACAGCTAAAACATGAGTTACATAACACATCTGGAGATACAAATTAGTGGATATAACATGTGTGTTGATTACGCTTGCCTAATGCTTCGGGATCAGCTGGTCGGCAGGGAGGTCGTCAAGGGGAGATAATATTTTGAATTTTTTGGGACTAAAAATCTTTATTAATTTTTGCCAATTTTTCTCCCATTTATGATAATTTTCCCCTATTTTTGCCTATTTTTGCCAGCGTCGAGGTACCTCAGGATGGAGCATCATTCTTCGTCCTAGGTGAGGGGGATAATCGTTCTCTCTCTCATATGAGCATGTATGCTAAAAGTATCCATATTCATATGCCGCAAATGTCTTGATTTCACGGTGAAACGAAATCTTGTTGCAGCAATTGTTGGTTTCGAAAATAAAATTATCTATTTTATCAGTTTTTTTGTTGTTCATAGACCGGTATACATAGGGTCTGCGCATTTTGGACGCTCACGACGCATCTATTGATCTTTCACCTCCACAACATCAGCTAGAACATCGTACCAGGAACCCTGTTGATTGGTATCAAGATTATTTTAAATACATGGACTGTCGGGCATATTACTGAGCGCGCCGTCAAACCATGTGCAGTTGTCAACGTTGGGTCAACCTACCGTTACACTCGCCCACACCGGTGGCCCTCCTGAAACAATCGGCTATATAGATTTATATCACAGTACTCACGTTCATAGACCCGTATGTTGCTGTAAATTACTTCACGTAAAGACGATAAAAAAGTCTCTTATTCCAGCGAAAACTCGCAAAACACCGCTACAGTTTCAGACATGGTACACGTTTGAGTTTGTTCAACGCATCTGAATGAATTAACATGCCGTATGGATGGATGTTAACGTCTCCATGCTTTGTGAACAAAACGCGTGCTTTTCCAATCATCTCTAACAAGCCATATTCATTAAAATAAACAATATATTGCTACTGAATAAAAAGAATACCATTATGCAACATTTTATGCCGTCAAATATACTTTTATCCAGTCTTAGATTCAAACTGGAACCTATAACAAAGGTAGTTTCAGCCATTGCTAAAGAGCCTGCATTCGTAAGTACGAACCGCGGCTACGCAATTCCTGATCTATACAAATCTCTATTGTACATAAACACAACAGCCACCAGATAATGTTTTTCTTCATGTTACCTGGTGTTCGTAGCATAATAAATTACCATCTAGCCATTACCATGGTAGCACTCATTTTGTTGTTATCTAAGTGCAGGAGGAGCTTCTTTTATTTCAGAACGTCATAAATCATTTCAGACAAGCATTTGATTTATTTATATATATTTTAATATTCAAGCTAGAATATAATTCTAATTTACCTTTCTATAACATATTATGATAGTCGTGAAAAGTACCAACGTAAAGTTTCTGACGTGTTGTGAAATATATATGAATGAGTTTCTTCAAAAACAAGCACACTTCATGTCCTGGCAGTTACTGTGGACATCAAATTAAAAATTATGACACACACATTTATAAATCAGAATACACAACCAGCCGGCTAAGAATTACAACTTCTACCTCCGTCTTTCCATGTTGATCTTTGCTCACGATGCGGCAACGTCTACTATTTTATTTACATTCAAGACTTGTAGTTTTAGCGATAAGGCTACTTCAGCTGGTACGTGAGCATATTTGCGCATACATTATTTACTACTGTGTGCCTTATAGACCTCGAGACCCTAGCGAACATTAACTCGAAGAAATGCCCATTCAGAGTAAACTCCACAATGGAAGAAGCCACCAAGAATGCCCCCAATTTCGCATAAAAGTCCATGACGTTATGCCCCATAGAGCCATTGCTATATCGTCTATTAACTCCATTTCTGTGGAAATATATTTAGTAAAACGAATAATTTTTGTTGCCAAATTTTCGTAATCCTCGAGCTTTACATAAATTAATTACATGCCTAGTCTTTGCTAACATGTAAAAGAACAACATTGCATTTCTACAACTGTAATTCAGAAACGGATAAGCGGATATGGCTTATTTTTCTAATTGATGGGTTTATGGCTATCATATTCATGCATTCGTGTTTGCCTGTAAACCTATCCATTGTGGAGTTATTGTTAAAAAGCAGTTTTTTATGCAAAAATTACTTTGAATTTGAATGTAATCATATTTGTAACTTGATAATAAGTGATTCAGTTTAGCTTAAATTTTTACAGATAGTACGACGTTATGTGGCATAAATATACTGCAAAAATTTAGCTTCAATGGTGTTTGTTGAGAGTCAATTACGCACTCAGAGCTGATATTTTAGAACAAAAATCGCGCCAACTTTGATCAAAATGGTAATATGTGAACCCTTTTGGATCAGTTTTAGGCATTGTATAAAATTCTATATGCCACGCATCTACAACGTTTTGAATAATTTTTACATCTTATAGTTGAAATACATACCCACAATCTTGCTATTGTCATATGTAGCTTCGTTGTGGGTACGCCGACCGTACCACTATTTTCGCTGTACGTGGTATTACTTGCTAGATATATATATCTTTAGAGTTGTTCATATATCACGGATAACTGAAAATTATTGACTTAAACTTTAAAGTTAATCAATCAATCAATCAATCTAATTAGAGAAGAAATTGCATTACCCTTTTATAACCATCTATAACGTAATGCCTATTCTAGTTTGACTTTATTTTCATAGACCTTGCGCGGTTCAACTCGCTAGTAATGAAATTAATCGTCGTCTTTCAGCAGAAGGGAACAATGGGAGAGAACTCTTCATTTATTTTCACGCTTCGGTTATCAACTGTCAAAATGGATTATTTGTTTGGATTTTACCAAATTATATAGTACTTACTTGCGGATATATCTATGATACTTATTTCGCCCTGGTTAGATGCATTTTCCGGAGAACTTCTGCATTGCACCGCATATTGACTATTTTTATAAAGAATTTAAGCTGTACATGCAACTGTCCTAGCGTAGCATCTAGTTGTATGTTATTAACCGTACAATATAGTTGCTATATAGTATATAAACAAATATGAGAGAAAAGATTTTCGGGAGAAAAGTCATATCTTCACAACCACGACAGATTTTGGCTCAGAGTTACATAATTACACTGTTCCAAGGGCACCGTATTATTTTATAATTTTTTTTACTCGTCTTGTTCATTGCAGTTCGAATATCAGCTGTCCCATGTTCGTTGATACTATATCAAGCGTTACTCTGGTGTTAATTTGTGGATGACTCTGCTTTCTTTCAATTTTTGTCCAGTTTCGTTATCATATTTTGGTACTTAGTATTTGTGATATAGATCCATAAATTGTTCTCAAGTTTGCCGTTTAATCGATCACATAAATTGCCGTTAATTTCCCCCGGTGGAGTTTGTGTCGCCATTTTCTTCCAATTCTCTTTATATTGTTTAAACACCGGCTGTTTGAAATATAATATATATACGGTGTTTGCATAGCGCCGCAGAACACTGCTAAACGCACATTACGAACTGCAATTGTGAACGGCTTCATGCAAGTATTAAATTAAAATAGGTAACTGCTGTAAACGGTACTTGAGTTAAGCCGTACGGAGAGTGTACTGTTTAGGCCCGAACGTGGCGAAGCGTAAACCACGCCAGGTAGGCCCAACTCATGCCATTAGAGACTAATTTTGCGGACCCTACACAGTTGAACACTAGACGTGAAGTCGGCGGCTTCAATTATCCAAGAAATTATGTAAAGCTAGCAAGCTGGGGTTAGACACAAGCCTTTCCATCGCCTCCCGCTATACAAATATAAATAGCTATATATCTGGTATTCACCTGGCCCCACGTGGCGGGCCTCAATGCTCATCACTCGTCGACACTCTTCCCTGTTCGCTGTACCTTGTTTTATATGCGGCATCGAGTATTGTTGCCATTGGCGTAGCGGTTAAACAGTAAAAGTTATATATCTAAACAGTTATATATAAATAGTTGTATAATATGCCAATAGTTTCTTAGTAGCCTTTTAAATAATAGTTTTTTGTCAACGATATTTTTCTGAATCCATGAGTTTAGAAGTTTTTATATGCTTTCTATTTTCCGAGATAGCTTTCGATGTCAGTGAATCTCTTTTGTTTTGGTTTTATGGCTTATAATTTATTAGCTATTTCGTTACTTTGGAAATTATTGTGTATTATATTTACTTATAAATATTAATCTCATTGGATCAAATAAAGCTTTGTGTTTTCTGACATTGTTCAACAACCGGAGAGCTTATATCGTACCATGCAAATGCATATAATTACTTACTGACTACTGAAAAAGAGGCATCATTTTTCTGCTGGTTTACTAAATATATTAAAACTTTTTCGCACTTAGAAGGGTAAACATTTCTGTTCCGAAATATGTTTTCATGATACCAGATTATATTTATGTTTTGGGTGATCAAGCACTGCTCTTTGCTAACATTTTCTCTGTATAACCTGTTTTAATGGATAAACTGATCGTTTTTCTCTATTATTATTATATTTAAAATTTCAATTCATCGCACGCTCTCAGTTTCTAATAACGGTTCAAATTTAAAGCTGAACTAAGAGCTAAGACAAAGTTTTTGCAGAGAATCATATTACATTACATTATATTACATTTTCGTTCCCCTTTTCTGTCTTAATAGTAAGGCCAGATTTTTTCAACAGGTAATTGAATGTTTAATCGACTTTATTCTGCTTTTTATTCTTTTGTACTCTTTAGTACGATATATCTAACTGGATTATTTATACAGAACTGAAACTTAACCATGTTTGCGGTCAGCAGTTTCGTGTTTACGTCTTTTGTAAAACAACTTGCTAAACACTATCTCTGTTTAAGTTTGCTTTCATTGGGTTTGTATTATCTAATGTAATTAACGGTATCTGCTTGGCCGATAGCATTATTGCTTGGTAAAGCACGAAAATTCTATATTTCAGGATTGGGTTCCTCCTACACCATGTGCTATGGACAGAAACACTCTTGTATTACGCAACAAATTAGCCGCGGAATTTTTCACGATTTTCAATATATTTGAATACCATTTGCAAATTGATGCAGTAATTTCTGAAAGCCTATATCAATATGCTGCATATTAAACAACTTGTTTATTATTGTTTTTACGCGGATACAACAGCATTATGTCATGCTCACAAACAAGAAACAGTCACGGCAAAATTATTATGAAGCTTTGTTTTATCCAGTCTGTCATTTACACATTTAAGGACATGAATAACTAACAGTGCTCTTCAAAACCGGTTTATGTGCCTGTTGATCAATGTGTTCACTAAGTCGAATTGTAGCATTTTGCGTCTTAAGTGCATTCAGTAGTTTGTCAAAGGAAGGTGTCATTGAGCCATCTGCTTATAAATCTTGTCTTAATAATACATGCTCTTGCTTTTAAAACAAACACCTTTTGGTTTCGTATATTTAACAAATTGACTGCTGATACAATGTTAATGCAACGTTTGCAATTGAAGTCTATCTCTCAGAAAAATTACATATATCAGCTCGATTAACTCTCTTTTTTTACGAAAGGTGTTGTTTTCTTTAGATGCAGACATCGGCTTCAGGTGCCCTGACCTTCGTTAACAACCGAACGCTTTTCAGATCGATTGGGTTTCTTACGAAAAGTGTTATTTTCTTTTGATGCAGACATCGGCCTCGGGTGGCCTGACCTTCGTTAACAACCGAACGTTTCTCAGCTCGATTGACTTTCTTACGAAAAGTGTTGTTTTCTTCAGATCCAGACATGGACCTCAGATGACCTCCGTTTCAGTTTATTCAAAAATTTGCTTTGCATTAGTTTTCTTGGTACAGTTGCTAAAGAAATGTCGCATAACCATATTAAGTCGTTTTTTACACCACTTACATCAGCTTAGAACCTAATATTTATGCTTTGTTTTTCTTATGGCTTGATTCTTAATTTTTGGTATCTGCTGCTGCACCAGTCAGTAAAATAAAAACCGCGACACCTTAACGTTTAAAGCGACCTTAATATTATCTTCAAAAATCCTTCGTATTTATATATCATCTCCATATTTTACACTACTTTTCAGTTTCATTGTTGATTATGAATAATCAATTTTACGATTACTTTCTGTATGCAAAGGTTTTCTTACAAACTGTTTTCCTAAAGAACGTTCTACTCTCCGGCAATTTTTTAACGCACAGTGTTATATGTAAAGCATAACATGTGACTATGATATGTCACCTTTTATTTTTGGAAGTAGGCTTATTTCCTTCATCTAGAATTTCTAAAGCTTTCTGAATCGTAAACCTAATTTGTTTAAACTGTGTTTCATAACACTTAGTGTTAGCTCATATTTTGTATTCCAGAAATAGTCTGCCTAGCTTAGTGTATATAACTATCTGTGCATATTCTCAAATTCATACATTTCTTGGCCGCTTTAATGAGAAATTAAACTCATCTACTATGCCTAATTCAGCTAGAAAACTTAACTCAGCTTTTTACTAAACTGATTTACAAACTCTACCTACTCTCTTAAAATTTTCATAACGTTGAATTAATACAATTAAACTCATCTACTATGCCTAATTCAGCTAGAAAACTAAACTCAGCTTTTTACTAAACTTATTTACAAACTCTACCTACTCTCTTAAAATTTGCATAACGTTGAATTAATACAATTAAACTCATCTACTACGCCTAATTCAGCTAGAAAACTAAACTCAGCTTTTTACTAAACTGATTTACAAACTCTACCTACTCTCTTAAAATTTGCATAACGTTGAATTAATACAATTAATCTCATCTACTATGCCTAATTCAGCTAGAAAACTTAACTCAGCTTTTTACTAAACTGATTTACAAACTCTACCTACTCTCTTAAAATTTGCATAACGTTGAATTAATACTGTAATAACCGGTGACGCAGCTGCATGGCGCAACTTCCTAACACCATGCCCATACGACCCCGGCTATCGTAACCTCAAGGGTGGACCGTGATTACAAAATTTGGAACCTATCCTTGGTCAGACCCAAGAAGCTACGCAGCTTAGCAGGCCGCAGGCGCGCTTGACGGGGTGTGTTCGGACCCCGCCCGAAAGGTTGCGCACGTGTCTAGTATCCGGTATGATTTCTGAGGTCCCCCAGGGAGGCTAGCACCGACACCTGCTCGCAGGTCATGGAGCCTAGCCGCTATTCCCTATCTTAGACTCATCGGAAGTTGTTTCGGCTTATTTTAGTGAGATAAGTATTTCATGAAAATATGAAGAAGTCCCTACAGATTTGAAGCTCAAGTTGATTTACCTAGTTAAGATCGTGGCGTGCTCCGTGTTAGAGCATTGGCCTATGTGTCCCCCACAGGGTTCCGACAAGCCCTGAGTGTCTAGTGTCGGATTATCAATGGCGTGGCCTGCGCTTTTCAATAAATCCTATTTCGATGAAAGTATCCAAAAAATCCCTATTGAACTATTCGAATTACTGCTGGAGACGAGGTAACTTTTCGACGGTGTTCTTTGGGTATTAATCCTTTGTTCCAGTAAAACACCAAATAAATTAGATAGAAGGCCATGCTCGTCAGGGCCTGCGGTATTCTCGCGCACAAGTCGTGGCGAGCAGTGCCTGCTCGTCCCGACGGACAAACCATGAAGCAAGTAGAAAATCCCTAGCGTCTCGGATTGAGTTAAGTCTGAACACAAGGTTTAGAATACAAAGTTTATTTTAATAATCAAGCCTTATCCGGGAACGAGTGTTCGTGACCATGCCGGGGAAGCCTAGCAGCAGCTCACAGCGGTCGCTTCCGTTCGGTGGATTATGGGATGCAAGACAGAAACGGGAAACATGTACGGAGTATGCAGATGCACGCGCGAGCGTGGCCTAGGGGCGGTTATCCCTACTTCGACTTAATGTTAGCGAGTTGATCAGCTATGCAGTACCTTAAGCAGGGGCCCTAGAGTGCTTCGGAAAATGCTCCGTAATGCCGGTCGCTCGAGGCGACGACTAATACGGTGGGACGGAAGAAAAACGATGGTCCGAACTGACAGCGTGAGCTCGCTTGCATTACTGGAACGTAACGTCGGGCAATGCCGACTCTTACGGGTGACAAGGGATGCCTGGAACTTTGTCCTCAGAGTATGCTCGCAGTTGTGCGTATGCCTGAATTTGCTCTGGTGTGTTAGACATCCTTACCTACCTAGTAGTACGACTGACCGAACCGACAAAAAAAGGGGGGGGAACATCGATCAATACGTCGGCGTTCGGCCGGTTGAACGTGATCGGGGAACTGAACGGCACGACGCATGCTCCTGTGCAGCTTACGAGGCAGCCCCTACGGGGTAAGCCTGGTTATTTAGTTTCGTTTTATAATTTTATTTAGTTCACTGTCCCATTTTCCTACTGGACTTTTGATGGGGGGGCAGGTTTTACGGGCTCAACGCGTCGAGTCGAAAGGCAACTCGGCCTCATTCCCGCATTTTGGGGTCGTTTGGAATTATCGGGCCATGGGCGATCGGCCCGGGACGCGTCCGCGTCTTCGGTTTTCTCTTTAGTTGACGTTTCGTCGACTCTCCCTATCGGTGTTTATCCTATTACACTGTACTAATACAGTGTCTCAACTGCACTGTAGTGCAATTGAGTTATTACTGACTTAATATTAAAAGTCGATGTACTCCTATGGCTGAATGGTTAAGACATGTAGAACTGCAGCGGACTTGAATTCTCCGTGCAGGTTCAACTCATAGTACGGGAAATGCAGCTCGCTGCTACTGAAAATATGGAAAGGATGAAACCTGGCATACATAGTACATAGCCTAACCGAGCTAAAATCAAAAAGTTAAACTCAGCGATCAACTCGCTCCAAAAAGAAAAATGGGTTTTGCACTCGCCCGGTATGGGGCCGAAATGGCCAGGGCGAGGAGGTAAGTTTTCATTATTTTTAGAAAGTCCTAAAATTTTGTTTGAAGGCGGGGACACTATGTGTTCCTCCCGCAAAGGCGGTGTCTAGTGATGGCTCGAGGGCAAGCTTTAGTTCTAGCTCTTTTTGACAATGGCCTCGAGAGAAGACAATGGCGTAGTGCAATTGCGAGCACTGGTAAACTTAGTTGTTTTGATCACGTAGCTATTTGGGTCCGAAACCTGGAGCATTACCACAAAACGATGCACCATCGTCACCGTTCGAGGTCGGCTAAATTTTGTTCGGCTGGGGGCGTGATCCTCCAGCTCTTTTTTGTCAAGCGGGG
>JASANE010014795.1:0-19591 GCA_030248225.1 Trileptium ribeirensis
ACCCTGTGGGGGCCATAGGGCTACAACGGATCAAGTGTTCTGCTGAGGATAAACTAGGGGAAACTCAAAATTTAAATAGTAAAACTAAATTATCACACTTTTCACGGTAACTCACTCTAGATAAAACAACTTCCATTAGACTAGGACAGGGAATATTGGTTCGACATTATGGCCTGTGAGCAGGTTTCGGTGTCAACCTCCCTGGGGGACCTCAGCAATCATGCCAAGATACTAGACACGTGCGCAACCAATCGGGCGGGGTCCGAACACACCCCGTGAAGCGCGCCTGCGGCCTGCTAAGCTCCGTAACTTCTTGGGTCTGACCAAGAAAAGTGCCTAAAATAGAAAACTAAGGGTCCGCCCTTGAGGTTACGATAGCCGGGGTCGTATGGGCATGGTGTTAGGAAGTTGCGCCATGCAGCTGCGTCACCGTTATTACAAAAAACTACAAACAAGCAACACCGACACTGCGCCATTTCAAAGTAAAAGTGCGCATGATTTTGTTAAAAATATATGGTTCGGAGGAAATACCAAAAGGTAACGAAGTAAATACATTGTCATAACAAACACCATCCATACACCAACTAAGCCCAGGATACTTCTGGGAAGGAACAGCAATATCCACGTGGTAGTATCCAGACTTTAGGTCCAATTTGGCGAGATACCAACCTTTGCGAAAAAAACTAAGAACCTTATCAATACCTTCCAAACTGAATTTAAACTTTGCGATCCACTTGTTTAAAAAAGAACAATCTAAAATTAAACGCAATTTACCACTACTGTTGGCGACAGACAGAGGACTAACACAATAAACTAATTCCCCCTGAGATACTCTACGAAGGATACCTCTCTCCAAGAGAACAGCAAGCTCCTGTGAGACAAAATTATGATTCTGAAAAGCCGATTTATTGTTGCGAAGCCTAAATGTGGGAACATTTCCAACAAGTGGCAAAACGCAACCCATGTAAATAGTAGACCGCACCAATGGATTGAAAGCATGTTTACACCAAAAAGAATGTGCGCGACCCAAGCGACCTTTTTCGCCGTTGATTTAGCTCAAAGCAGAATGTTCTGCAATAACACCCGTTAACTCACTTTGCAATAACTCGGTTCCATCCACGCTGAGTGACAAACGATCAGTGTCATGCCGGATGTCAGACTGTGGGGACAGCTGTTTCACGTTGAGGCAAGGAATTCTTGGGACAGGAACTGACGAAATGGCCGGATTCACCACAGAGGAAACATTTATCCCGTGCTGTTGCCATCCCGCGTTGGCCAAAGAAACGTTGCCGAGCACTGGCGCCCCCAACGCTCGGCCACCATGAAAAGGCTATACCGAGCTAACACCAGGTGAAACATTCGATGAACCGGCACGGGACGACGAACATGCCTGCATTCCCACGACAAGGCTCTCTGTCTCACAAAAACCCAACGCTTTAGAACACGTAAGGAGAGAAGCCGTGCGGTAACCAACAGAATCCGACAGAAGGATTTCCTTTTTCCTCTTCCGCAACAGGGACAATACCTTCTTTAAACCCTTAACCAGCGAAGGCATATTTGCACCTCGATCTTTATATGATTCCACCTTTAAAGCACTTTTCAACACGCGTTTTAAATTGCGCAAAAATTCCAAATGTTCATGATTTGACGGAAACTTAAAATCTGATTTACCTATTTTACAAGAATCAGATGAGTCAGATGACGAGGAAGTTGCCTGAGAATTCCTCCGTTTCGAGGACGTCTTATGCGGAAAATGCTTGCGACCTGGAGGTGCCATCAGAAAATATCAAGAAAAAGTATACCGAAACGGTACAATAAACTATGCGCTAAACAGACCTGTCAGCAAACAGACACAGCGTAAGTGAATTTGCAATCGAATACGTAACACTATCGGTGTTACCTAATTTGCATAATCATATCCCTTTCTTTAATTAGCTCGTCCGAACATATAACTAAGATGTATTGTGTGTCAATCATATCAGCTGTTTGTTGCTACTATCCGCATATTCCGTTGTGATTCGCTAAACGACGTATGTGTGCTTACTTATGTTTACAGATCCATGGAATACATTAGGTGATGCAATTTATAATTACAATCCTACTTTCTAACATCACAACTTCTGTACACTAAGCGGTAGAACTGTGTATTTAAGTTAATCTTTCGGCGCTGTTACTGGAGAAATGTATATATTGGAGAAAGATTTTCTACGACACAATTTTGAATCTTATCGAATTTAGATGTAAGGTTTTGGTGCCTTAAGCATTAGGCGTATATTAGCAGATACGTATCTGTATTGCAGCTGAATATTGCTAAAATGTGAAAGTACTTTTATATCGATAGAAATTATCTGAGTTATGCAAAAAACTTATTCTCAAATAGCTAAAATTACATTGGAAGATTGTATTTTAGAATGGTGAAGCTAGATCAAATGAAAAAGCTACCATATGATTTCCAGTTTATTTTATCTTAATGCTGAGAATTATAAATCTTACCATGTCAACGGTCTGTTGGCCGTCTTATAAACACTCGTTTTGGCACCTTAGAATATTAGCAAATTTTTTATCCGAATGCTGGGGATTATAAAATGTTACCATGTCAGCGGCGTGTTGGTCCTCTTACAAACATTCATTTTGGCACCTTATAATATCAGCAATTCTTTTGTCCGAATGCTGGGAATTATAAAACCTTACATGTCAGCGGCCTGTTGGTCCTCTTACAAACACTCATTTTGGCAACTTACAATATCAGCAAATCTTTTATCCGAATGCTGGGAATTATAAAATCTTATAATGTCAGCGGCGTGTTGACACTCGTTTTGGAACCTTACAATATTAGGAAATCTTTTATCCGAATGCTGGAAATTATAAAATGTTATCATGTCAGCGGCGTGTTGGTCGTCTTAAAACACTCGTTTTAGAACCTTTACAATATCAGGAAATCTTTTATCCGAATGCTGGGAATTATAAAATCTTACCACGTCAGCGGCGTGTTGGTCGTCTTATAAACACTCGTTTTAGCACTTTACAATATCAGAAAATCTTTTATCCGAATGCTGGGAATTATAAAATCTTACCATGTCAGCAGCGTGTTTGTTGTCTTACAAACACTCGTTTTGGCACCTCACAATATCAGCAAATCTTTTATCCGAATGCTGGGAATTATAAAGTCTTACCATCTCAGCGGCGTGTTGGTCGTTTTATAAGCACTCGTGTTGGAACCTTACAATATCAGGAACTCTTTTATCCGAATGCTGGGAATTATAAAATCTTACCGTGTTGGTCGTTTTATAAACACTCGTTTTGGCACCTTACAATATCAGCAAATCTTTTGACCGAATACTGGGAATTATAAAATATTTACATGTCAGCGGCGTTTTGGTCCTCTTATAAACACTCATTTTGGCAGCTTACAATATCAGCAAATGTTTTATCCTAATGTTGGGAATTATAAAATCTTACCATGTCAGCGGCGTGTTGGTCATTTTATAAACATTCGTTTTGGCAACTTACAATATCAGAAAATCTTTTATCCGAATGCTGGGAATTATAAAATCTTACCATGTCGGCGACGTGCTGGTCGTCTTATAAACACTCGTTTTGCCACCTTACAATATCAGAAAATCTTTTATCCGAATGCTGGGAATTATAAAATCTTACCATGTCAGCAGCGTGTTGGCCGTCTTATAAACACTCGTTTTGGCACCTTACAATATCAGCAAATCTTTTATCCGAATGCTGGGAATTATAAAATCTTACCATGGTGTTGGTCGTCTTATAAACACTCGTTTTGGAACCTTACAATATCAGCAAATCTTTTATCCGAATACTGGGAATTATAAAATCTTACCATGTCGGCGACGTGCTGGTCGTCTTATAAACACTCGTTTTGCCACCTTACAATATCAGAAAATCTTTTATCCGAATGCTGGGAATTATAAAATCTTACCATGTCAGCAGCGTGTTGGCCGTCTTATAAACACTCGTTTTGGCACCTTACAATATCAGCAAATCTTTTATCCGAATGCTGGGAATTATAAAATCTTACCATGGTGTTGGTCGTCTTATAAACACTCGTTTTGGCACCTTACAATATCAGCAAATCTTTTATCCGAATGCTGGGAATTATAAAATCTTACCATGGTGTTGGTCCACTTATAAACACTAATTTTGGCAACTTACAATATCAGCAAATCTTTTATCGGAATGCTGGCCCGGCTGCATCCCCGCCTATTGCCCGTCCATCCCCCGGGTCCCTGTGCCTCTCCGAGTCCCGGTATCCCAAGAGTCCCCGAACCGCCAGCTACCGAATTCCCGTAACCAATCTCCCACCCGAGTCCTCGTACTTCTCTCCCACGAGGCCTCATACCCCCAAAATGCCACGTACCCCTCCCCCGCGAGGCCTCGTACTGCTTACCCCAAGGCCCCGTGCCCCCACCTGGTCCACGCGTACACCTCACTCCTGAGTCTTCGTACCGAGGCGCCGTACCTCCCCGTCCCCCAAGTGCTCCGTACCCTTCCCCCACGAAGCCCTATACCCCCGAGGCCCGTACCCCCATCCCTGAGTTCCTGTACCCCTCCCTCCTACCCCACACCCCCGAGGCCCCGTACCACCACCGCGTCATCAAACAGCTCGTGCCCCCCCCGCTCTCACGTTATCGTACCCCTCCCCGGAGGCCCGGTACCTCCCTCCTCCCCACCGATTCCTTGATTGTGGCATGTCAGTAACACTAATTTGAAGATGTTGGCACGCCAGTTGCACTAATTTGTAGATGGTTCATTCCAGTTACACTAATTTGTAGATTGCGGCATACCAGTTGCTCTAATTTGTAGATGGTGGCATGCCAGTTTTAACAAGCAACGAGTAAATGGTGTACCAGTGTCTACAATTTGGTGCATTTGGCAAATTCCATTGAGTATCTAGTCGATGCACGCAAATTAATGCGAATGATGCATATATGTCAAGAAATTTATAAGTTTTTACACTTCCTGTGGATCTATACCATGATTAATATCGTTCATTTGCTACGTTAAAGGTCAAAACAATGTCAGCAGAACAGGTAATATCAAATATCGGTGGACAATTGGGATTGTATATCGGAGCTTCAATTATTACCGTGGTTCATATAATTGTCTACATTATCGAAGGATTGGTGACACTGCCTTGGAGAAAAGCTGAATAAGTTACAAGCATGAATATTCAAGTTACAAATAGTTGCAAGATACAAATAGTTTTAATAATTATCTACCAGTATATGTCGTCCATCATACCCGTATCTACGAGAGGGAGCAAGGGGATGCTCAGTCCCCCTTGTTCCAGCTCCATCCAGGATGTCCCTCCCTCCCCACTGAGATCTGATGGAGAAGAATTGTCATACTCATTTTGCTATTCAAATATAACTATAAATTTCAGCTCCCTCCCCTTGCAATTTGTTCAGCTCTGGCTACGGGTGTGATCGGACCTCTAGTTACCAGAATTCATAGGTGTGGCCTAGACAGCGACCGCTATTACCATGGCGATAGCCCAAAAATATTGTTATATATGTTTTAGGAAAGTATCTTGATCCGAAATGCTAAGATAACTTGTACAAAAGACAATATAATGAGTTGAATAGTTGAGTATGTAGTTATTATTTATATCAGGTGCCAAAATTTAAGGGCTAAAATATATTATATCCTACGTGTTGGAAATATTTATGTGCTGTATAGTTCTCTTTGAAATGCAGCTGCCATTTGTCTCTTTACTACTAACTATGGATAACAGAACTGTAATCCATATAAACGAAGCAAGTCGTTAGCCTTCTAGGCAGAAGCGTTTTAGTCCCATCCCGCACTTTTGACTTTAGAAAAGGAACGCATCAAACTGTCATTTTACTCAATCTTAAAAACTTTAACAACTAAAAACACAAACTGCAGTTGTCACTACAACCGTTTAGATATGCCAGATGTGTCAAGATGAGTGTATATTTCTTTGTTTTTAGTAAAGGAATCGGTTCTCGGAGCTACACTGTATTCCTTAAAGAGTAGCATGTCTCTTAGACTTGAATGAAATACATGATCAAATAAATGTGAACCTAAAGATTGAGTATTTTTATGTTCTTGTAAGCGTTCAGTAAAAATGTGATTAATTTGGCGTTTCCTGTTAAGAATATCTATGTTTGCATACCTGTAGAATAGCATTTAAAAAGAAACTAACCGTTGGCTATATTTGATTTCACACGTCTGCCTGGTCAGTTATGAACCTCAACATTTCTAGCCCTATCTAACTACACGCCTGGAATATATCCGCGTAGTTGTCCATAAAGGGGATAGGTATCAGAATGGTCGGACGCCCTTCCTAGTCATGTTTACCCACCTCCCTGAGGCATCACTCTAATCGCCTTTCCGCAGAAGGCTCCCACGAAATTTTGAGAAAATTTGAAAAAAAAATCGGGAAAACTAGCACAAGGTGATAAACTGGGAAGCGTGGCGGTGCGTTAGGCTCTCTATGGGTTCGGAGCCTGTAGCGCTGCCAGGGCGTGATTGGCCCACCTGTCAGGGAGGTAACCCCGTGCCCACACCCCTATAAGCATGTATGATTGAGACGATTTAGAACATAGCGAGCGTGTTAACGTGATAATAAGGATACCAGAATTGTTTATTTATGCTACAATACCAGCTAATTACTTAAACTTATTAGTAAAAGCATTCATTTAATAAAATATAGAAATTAACCGAAAGACAGAATATACAGTGAAATTTCAATAAAACATAGCAGTTAATCTTGTTAAAATTTTTTTTTGTTAAATAGTAAAGATATAATTAAATTGAGACATAAAAATTGGACATTATAAATACACTAGTTCATATTTTCTCATCACGATCTTCAATACATGTAAAAAGTAAGTGAAACAAAGTAATGTTTGTAATTTAAGCCAATAAAAGCGAAATGCATTACATGAGTCTACCATGATTGCACTTTTGTTAAAATCACGAACTGAATCATACAAAGATTCGCGGTCATAATCCTCCCATTGGTATTCGCCGTTAAGCGAACGCTAAGACGGCCTGCGTTATGTATGAAAGCAATTTCGTATGCGTACATTCACCGAATTTGCGGATTTTTTCGGGATCATAAAATGATATTCTAAGTCACATAGCTGTGTTCGCGGTGTATCATTGTATATTAGCATTTATACGATAAACAGGCAATTGGAATCCAGTTTGCAAGTGCTTCCGGTTACTAAATTGTGATACCAAATCCTGAAATACCGCCGCCAGCCGGGCGTACGTACTGCTGCATCTCAAACCGTTTGCTATAGTGTGCTCGTGCAGGAATTTTTGAGCCCGTGGGTAACCACAGAAATTCCAGGATTGTCCACCGCCACTAGGCATGCAGCTGCGGGCTCAGAAAATTTTTCCAGGCCTGCGAAGCACGTGAATTATAGACATCTATCAATGGCGTACGAAATATATTATTATGCATTACAAAACCATTCTACTGTAATTAGATTAATAATGGCGGATTCTTTGCTACTAACTCTCACTGTACAGACCATACGACGAAAAACATGATGTATATAGAAACCTATCAGTAAACAATAAAGTAGAAGTAAACACCCATCAGACGGCATCCACTGAAGAGACTATCCCGTCTTTTAAATAACAGCGCCCAATTTTGAAATCCACCTCGCTTATGCATACAGCGGCTACTAAAAGTGATCCACAAAACTTAATATAAAAAAGGTGCCGAATGCCAGAAGTAGCTTCAAACCGGGACAATACGAAATCAGCTTTCGCCGTGGCCACGGAGTCGGAAGTTGGAAACGCCATATAAAACCTACTTTGCCGATGAACTATATCAACAGTTATATGTGTGATTCGCATCTGTTCCAACCATGGTTTATCCTTAACCTCGGAGTATTGAGAACAGCATAAAAATCTGAGATATCACGTCTGCCATATCTCTCACAATAATACAACGCCATGACATTTATGGCGACTTTGAAATTATAACGCATACGGTTTTTCCACAGCAGCAAGGTATAAGATGCAGCGATGTATTAAATCAGTCTGTCATTTAACGTATTATTTTGTTCAACAAATAATTTTAATATGTATAAAAAAGAATATTTGATATTTGATACTGTATGTATGATCAAATTTAGATCCGGTCGTGTAATTATTATAAAGACAACAGGCCATACCCCAATGCGACCTGTTTCATTCATTATATATGCCTGATATTTCTTTCACAGAGAGTTTTCGCTAAAAAATCAGGTGCTCTGCTTTGACCAAGAGTTCGCACATAAAAAGATACAACACTGAATTGAGATTTGCATACTCGTGAAATTGTCAGCGCCCTGGGACGGGGTACCACATCGCTTCCCGAGGACACCGTAGCATTTTGAGTCCACAGATGAGTAATATTCACAAAAAACCTTTTCACTAAGATACAAATGGGATCGCGAGGTCCAGAAGTTTGGTACCACTGATGAGCACACCTTTGTTAGCGGACAGAGTAAAGCAGGTGGAATCAAACTTAACTGAATTTTTAGAAATAGCCACAGCGAATATCAAACCAGCTTAGGGCTGTCAAAAAGCCTGATATGAAACAAAAAAGGATTTTGATTTTGATTTGATCTGGAGGATATGGTTCTCATCAAGAATGACAGGAAGGCTACTTGAAAATGTGACAAATTGGCAAAAAGATGGATAGTACCTTATCAAATTGCAGAAGGTTGGGAAAGGCAAAGTACAGCTCATTGAAGGATGGAAACGAATTAAAAAATCAGATCTGTCTCGTTCGCTAACTTAAAACTACCAATTCAGCAAAGTTTACTTCATCCCTGCGACACAGACGACGAACGAGAATAAGCATCGCGGTGTCGTTAGTATAGCAGATAGCGATGTAATAAGGCTTGTCACATGAAAAGAAATGTCATAAGTAATATAACACCTTAGGGATAAACAAATATTGTTGCGAAAGAAATATGGCACAACACAGGGCCTGTATGTTCGAACATAACACAATCCAAATGTGTAAAAACATTAGTTAAACACGTAGATCTTTGACGGATGGGGGTACCCGCGGGTACGTGCTACCGTAAGTTACCCGCTACCCACAGTTTCATCGTTTGAGCCCGTACCTGACCCGGCCCGGGGGTACCCGTACCGCACATACTTCTGCCGCGTCCGCGTACATAAGATGAAATAGTGATTTTGGAGTGGACATAGGTTTTGTGATCGCCAACTGACTTGACAAAACAATCAGGTATACGAACCTATAGTGCAGTCGAGCAAAATAGAATTCGTCTAAAACCCATGTTTCTAGGATAAACATATGCACGCGCACACCAGACTAAATTTACGCAACCTAATCATCGCATTATATTGTAGCGGCGCGGATTGTCCGACCCTAACCAACAGGGAATCTCCATGCAGGAAAATCACTCATTTCTTGTCTATTTCACTACCTAGACGCGGAACGCATGCTGAGAAAATTGCCGTGATCAGATGCTAGTGCTCGGTAAAACCCCGGGATTGGGTGGACACGCGTTCTACAGGATGGATGACAAGGTCCCCGAAGTGTGATGTTCAGTTCAACCAGTGAAGGCGAGAACAGTCCGTCAGCATGCACTTAAGAGTTCTGAAACAAGCCTTGATATTTTGTCGCTGTGGTGTAGTTTGCACAACAGTGGCGACACGCCAGTCAAGCTCACGCGCTCTATTTTGCATTGGACTCATTGTGTAACATAGCTGTATGGATGGATACATCTCCTAGCGTCCTCCTAGGTATGCTGTCCTCATAGCGACTTATGTTAGAGCAAGTTGGCTACGGGCAACACCTAGCGCACTGCGAAACCACTGAACGATTGCCTAATAAAATCATCCTCAAAACATAATATCGGTACCGCTTCGTAACTGTTGTCGGTCAGCTCGTTCTGGCAGAACGTTTTCTTCATAACTTTGCTCAAATCTATTAAATTAAAACCTAACGCATCATATTTTAACAGAATTTAGAGCCGTTTCTTTACTAGCATCAGATATACCCAGCATGATTCATGAATAACTAAAGTGCAATTTATACTGGAGAAGTATTAAGATACAAATACGATGAAGAAATTAAATGCGATAAATGCCTAAAACGACCGTGTGCTAAAAAGTTTACGAACCCAGACATTCTTGTGAATTAGCTGTGAGACAACCGAAAGAAGAATTTGCGGAGGAAGATATAGCGCCGAGCAATGTCGTCTTTGGGTCAATATCTCAGTATCCTGGTGCTGCGATCAGAGGTCCAAGAGTAAAGTCCGGATTCAGCTTTATTTTTCGACTCCACGCTTACCCCGTTATTAGGAGCAAAAAGGAAACGTGGAGGCTGTTCAAACCACACGACGTAATAAAAACAGATCAGCTTTGACTAGCGGGTTGAAAACCAGTGCGAACACAGTGGGATTCAGGGCGACTGTCAGGATAAAAATTGGTAACGCTAAATAAACCCAAGAACTAGAGAAACAAAATGTGCCGCATGTTGCAGCTACTCCAATGCGAACATAATACCAGATTCCATAGCGCAAGGATATTTATACCAACCTTGCTCCGTCCAATTTTGGTGAATACGGCCTGTAATACAAACATAAGATCCACCCAGCATTCAATTCATTCATAGAACCCGTAATTTACCCATAGAAACCTAACAATATAATCTACAAACTACAGTACAACCCAATCGACTTATTTTTAGAAGAGCCCAGAACAGTGCTAAGGTCATAATATATTTCAAGCTTAAATGAAGTAGGTCACGGTTATCCCTTCGGAACCAAAATCCGAATGAAAACAATGATGTCTTGTGAACTTTAGCTGACCAAACGACAAACCAGTGAAATGTTAAACACAAGGTGCACAAAAGTATCCCAAAATCTTAGGAACTTGAAAATGATACACAATCTATAACCAGGCTGGTGTCATTGCATGAAAACACAGAACTTTGGCAGTTTAATCAACACTATTTACCTCGAAGTACCGAACTATCTTGAAGTATGTGATTGATCACTCTGCGTCATATAGCTAACGTAATTTCTTATGTACTGTCAATAAGCCAAACAGGATTAGTCATCAACTTCGAAGTCTTGGCTTCAACTGACATAATTTTCAAAGTGTTACTTTAAATTGTCGCAACTACCTCAAAAGAGCGCGCCCTGTAGTTATATCTTCTAAACTATGACCATAATGTAGATTCTCGTTCTTCACAGTCGGGCTCCGTTTCCTAGATTTTCCGGCGTAGTCGATAGAAATTGGTAACGAGCCGAAACGGATGTTATAATTTTCGAACCAAGTCAGGCCGAGCCAAACCTAAGAATTTTGGCTAGTTTCTCACCTTTAGTTACACAAGAGATGAGTAAAAACTTGGCGGACATATTGTTATCAGGCAAATTGTCGGGATTGTCAATTTATGTTCCACTTGCATTTAATATAACTCTGATGGTATTTTATTTATGCGAGTAGCTAACATATCCTGTATATGCTTTGATAGCCGGAAAATTATGTTTGGTAGAATTTGACTCGGCTTAAAGAGATAAATCTTCCTGTGTGTAGTATATTGAAATCTACGTCACCGTTCGAAAGTTATGAAGGCCCAAGTAACCCTGAGGGGCGAAAATAAAACGCAGGCCATGCCGTTCTCGATATACTAAGACTTAGTCTTAGCCTAAGCTAAGGTCCTTATATGAGACATACACTAAGCCTAAGCTAAAGTCGGGAGGGGGGGGGGCTGCCCCCCCCCCAAGCCCCGATCTAAGCTGTTTCTGTATAACGTACCGCCATCAGGGTTCCTTGGGCCCTCATAACTTTCTAACGGTGGTGTAGATTTCAATATACACACAGTAGATTTCTGTCACCAAGCCGAGTGGAATGGTACAAAACATGGCTTTATTCCGAAGAAAAAAATTTCTGAGTTCCCGAGGGGTTACAACTGGGACCTCAACAAATCGAAAAAAATCAGGGATATAGGTAAAATGAGTAATCTCTGAGATCGACATGAATTGACTGATACCAACATCAGCTCTGTATCTTCAAAATTGACCAAATTCAGGCTGGGGGAAGATAATGGAAAAGAACCCTAAATTCTGCATTGTGTGCGACCGAGTATTGCACAATGGGATCGGATATGGGGGGGGTAGAAAAAATCCAGTCAGCATACATTCAGTACACGGGAAGTGCAGATATTGGTCGTGTCGGATAGGGAACAACATAATCATAAAGCGAATCAGACGCAATGTGAAAACAACTTTAATGGTGTAATGCTGCGATATTTGGAATTTCGTTGATTGGGAAACTACTGTATTAACACGCGAAGAACAGGTATCAAACGGGTGCTTTCCAACTATGAGATAAGTGCGATAACACGATTTCCACACACGCTCTAACGTTTAGAGAAACCAGTCTAGAAGGTTTCACATCAAAGAGGCTTTCAGAAGAACATTCTTAAAATAAATCTTTTCCGAAAACAGAACATTTATGTCAAATCTAGATCCTATGCCTTGTTGTACTGAAAGACACTAGTGTGTTTGTACTTTTCGGATGTCATCTGAAAAAATCGGATTGTATTGCAAATATGATGAGATATCAATTTAGTATTTTCTATTGAAATGCAAAGGAACTAGCCATACGAGTACGTATAAATCTATAATTCAGGTACAATAAAAATTGAGAGCTCTTGAAATCGAATTCCAAACGCATATTATGAAAAATTTTACTGTACAAATTAGTTATAATTATACGACAAAGTTAGCAAATGACAATCTATGAAAAACTGCTGCTTATCATGAAAAATGCAACTGTTAGCTACAATATCAATAGTTTGAATCGTTACCTCTTTATTACTACCAAAGTATACTCCATGAAAAATAAAATGCAACTGTTAGCTACAACATCAATAGTTTGAATCGTTACCTCTTTATTACTACCAAAGTATACTCCATGAAAAATAAAATGCAACTGTTAGCTACAACATCAATAGTTTGAATCGTTACCTCTGTATTACTACCAAAGTATACTTCATGAAAAATAAAATGCAACTGTTAGCTAAAATATCAATAGTTTGAATCGTTACCTCTGTATTACTACCAAAGTATACTTCATGAAAAATAAAATGCAACTGTTAGCTACAATATCAATAGTTTGAATCGTTACCTCTTTATTACTACCAAAGTATACTTCATGAAAAATAAAATGCAACTGTTAGCTACAATATCAATAGTTTGAATCGTTACCTCTGTATTACTACCAAAGTATACTTCATGAAAAATAAAATGCAACTGTTAGCTAAAATATCAATAGTTTGAATCGTTACCTCTTTATTACTACCAAAGTATACTCCATGAAAAATAAAATGCAACTGTTAGCTACAATATCAATAGTTTGAATCGTTACCTCTTTATTACTACCAAAGTATACTCCATGAAAAATAAAATGCAACTGTTAGCTACAACATCAATAGTTTGAATCGTTACCTCTGTATTACTACCAAAGTATACTTCATGAAAAATAAAATGCAACTGTTAGCTACAATATCAATAGTTTGAATCGTTACCTCTGTATTACTACCAAAGTATACTTCATGAAAAATAAAATGAAACTGTTAGCTAAAATATCAATAGTTTGAATCGTTACCTCTTTATTACTACCAAAGTATACTCCATGAAAAATAAAATGCAACTGTTAGCTACAATATCAATAGTTTGAATCGTTACCTCTTTATTACTACCAAAGTATACTTCATGAAAAATAAAATGCAACTGTTAGCTACAATATCAATAGTTTGAATCGTTACCTCTGTATTACTACCAAAGTATACTTCATGAAAAATAAAATGCAACTGTTAGCTAAAATATCAATAGTTTGAATCGTTACCTCTTTATTACTACCAAAGTATACTCCATGAAAAATAAAATGCAACTGTTAGCTACAATATCAATAGTTTGAATCGTTACCTCTTTATTACTACCAAAGCATACTCCATGAAAAATAAAATGCTGATGTACTTTTGTGGCAATGTAGCACATTATTGTGACAGTATACATATACGCGTAAAATTAATACACAACTAGTTGTTTGGACCCATGTCACCTTTAGGGGCCGGACGTTATAACGTTAGAAAAAAGACGAGCTTAGAGCGGGTGTTCGGGGGATAGTACATGGCTCATATAGAAACCTTAGCTTAGACTAAGACTAAGGCTTTGCTTCGTATATCGAGAACGGCATAGCATGCATTTCATTTCCGCCCCTAAAGGTTACATTGGCCAAAAATAAAATGACCCAATTAAAACAACGAAATACGCACGAATCTTGGTCGACAATAGTGCTTTTAGCTATCTGTGCCTTAGCTTAGACGACGTTATAAAACTATCGACGATATAAAATGAAGCTTATAGGTGAACCCACAAGAAAAACAAATTAAACAAAATACCGTTCGTCATCTTCAAGTTATTGTCAAAACAACAATACCTGCGCGATTTTTACACAAAAATGGTTGGTTTTGGTATTATTATTCAGTTACTAATGGGTTGTTTATCGCCTGGATGTCACACTTGCAGTTTCAATAGAAGAAGAACCCTGAATATTTTTGTTACGACGCTTTAGGGTTACCATGTTATAAATGGAAACAACAAAATTAGAGGCGATTTTGCTATAAAAGAGGGCTTAGTCTAATCTTTAGGGAACGGACACATATAGAGAAGTGTTTGAATTATTATGTGCATACAGTTAAATACAATCAATGTTACAAAAATTAAATATATACGTCCGTATGTTCCTGGAACATTGTCGTTCTCGTAACAAACTTTGTTCCAGCGCGGCATTACCAAACATAGCCATTATAGTGTCGTAAAGATATACCCCCTAAACGAAACCCAGTCATCCTTGAGGCTCCGCACCTCATGCTCGGCCTTTCACATGCGTGCCGAGGGCACGTGGAAAATTTTAGCAAATAGTAGCAAAAATGTGGGGGAAAATCGACAAAATCCGGGAAACTTGGCAAAAATCGGGGTAAAATTAATAGCAAAACTGAATACAAATGTTGAGTCCAAATAATTTTCCAAAATTTATCCCACCTAACGACTTCCTTCCCTCCCACCGACCGGGTTTTCCGTCAGTAGGAAAAGCCGATTACCATCCCCACTAAACACCTACTATCCTGCCCGGGACTTTGGACCTCGCCCATGTATGGGTCATACTTACATTTTGCTGAATTAATATCTGGTGTTACCTAGGCAGTCCAACGGTAAAAATGATTTAAATTGATTTATGCACCGTTAAAAAATTTTATTTAATAATAATTTTCAGAAATTACTTATATCATAGGTGACCCCTTAGAATTTGACACCCGCTAGGTCATAATCGCTACCACAAGGCCTGGGACGCCATCTCCCCGCAAAACAATGGCGCGCGGACAATTTTAGCAATTACGAGGAAATTATCGATTATATTTTTATATACACATAATATTTCGTTACAATCAACCTGTTTTTAGCTCCCGAAAACATGTTCCGGCAGGTTGTATGTATATAACATAACACAATCTATAAATTGGAAAAATCATAATGTTCCAACGGAATTTGAAAAAATTTACACCCCTTTCCATACACTACCTCGCAGCGCATTCCAACCAACCCCCCCACCCCAAAGCCGAAACCATTTACCCATTAGAAGAGGAGTTTTCGATACCTATGTTACATAATTCGCAAATAATATACTTGCTCCGTAAACAGTATCATAGACCAAAAAATTGTGTGAATCCACAACTAATAGTCAAGTTTGGGGAATCCACTTCAATTTAGCCTATATATTTGTATCAATGACTTTGTAAGTTATTCAAAACAAATTGAAACAATCTAGTATATCTCGCATTTTCCATGCATCTGGTGTCTATAAAAGCGCTATACTGCCTACTTGGTCTAGTGTAGGATACCCGTTATGATATTAGCCAAGTCAATATGGCACATATAGAAGTGGCAATATTGATATATATGAACCATTTTGAACGTGAACGTACAAACATTTACAAAATACAACAATAACGATACAAGTTTAACAAGATTAGTTTAGCAATACATTCTTCAAATAATAATAGAGATATATGTAATAATTTGGGGTATAATAGTCTGATTAGGTCAGAAATGCCTTTTCAGCACCCCAAAGTCCAGGTCAAATTCTATTCTTCAATAATTTTCGAAAGTACGATAATAATTGTGGATAAACTCAAATTGTGTCCGACCTTCACATATAATGTCATGTCTTAGTGCTAAAGAAAGTCTTTCGTAAGCCGTTTTAAACCATAGTCTACTAACAAATGATTCATAGTCTCTGGCTCGATAACCCAGCAGGTGCATAAGTTATTGTCTGACAAACCTATGCTATGTAATTGGGAATGAAAAGTCCTATGTCCTGTCAAAAATTGTATGGAAGTTTGGAGGTTTTACGATAAGTAACTAATTCAATGCTATCTATGCCATCAACACACCACTTCGTAAAGGAGTGTTGGAAGGACGAAGCTTGAGGGCACAACCACCAGCTGCTTGCGATAAAAATCTTTAGAGCAACGAGAAATCTAAAGACCTTAAGCCTCTTCTTCAACGTGCGGCTTCCACGTTAGACCTTTATCTAAAAATAGACTAAAGTTAACTTTGTCGTCCAATGGAATAATTTCGGCCCAATACGAATATCCATTACACCATCCAGCCTTATTAGCCGTGTAAAAACTATACAACTACAGTTTCCTGCATTAACAGAAAGTCCTCTAGCACAACACCACACATGAAGTGCATTGAGAACGTTAAAATGTATTACAAGTGATCCTAAGACAACTAGAAGATGTTAAAAAGACAATACCATCAGTATAGCCAACACACAAAACCCGATTATCATTATATCTGGAAATAATATCTTCATTACCAGACACCAGAGCATAGTAGAAATTACTCCTCCCTTGAAAATGTCCTTGTGGATCTGACTGTCTGACATGTCCATTTCAGCTACACTCTTGGAGTCAATAATTTGTCCATGTGGCTCTGACTGTCTGACATGTCAATTTCAGCTGCAACCACTCTCGAACTCAATAATTGATGTATCAAAATTTTGGCGAGATTTGGAATACCAAACTCATCCATAGTTTTTAAAAAAATAACTTCTAGGGTTTGTGCAGTCAAATGCTATAGAAATATGTAGAAAACTGCATAAACAAATTTACCAGAAAACAATTCCTGTTAAATCCATGCTGAATAAGAACGTGAACGTACAAATCTATACAATTTACCAGAAAGCATTTCCTGTTCAATCGATGTTGAATGTGAACACACAAACATTTACAAACTCAGCAACAATCACACAAGATTAACAAAAATTGTTTAGGAACACTTTTTTCAAAGTACAATATTTTATACGCAGTCTGATCTATACACTGATGTTGAGTAGTTCTGAATTTTCATACAGAAAGTCAATATTGAATGTAAAATTTATAGTTTCACAATATATTATAACGTATTCAAATTTTCAAACTTAACATATTCCATTCAAGACTATTTTGTCAAAAATATTAGTGCGGGCTTGGGACGAATCAAACAATTCGCTATTAAGACATTTGTTTAGGGACACTTTTTTCAAAGTACAATATTTTATACGCAATCTGATCTATACACTGATGTTGAGTAATTACTGAATTTTCATACAGAAAGTCAATATTGAATGTAAAATTTATAGTTTCTCAATATATTATAACGTATTCAAATTTTCAAACTTAACATATTCCATTCAAGACTATTTTGTCAAAAATATTAGTGCGGGCTTGGGACGAATCAAACAATTCGCTATTAAGACATTTGTTTAGGGACACTTTTTTCAAAGTACAATATTTTATACGCAATCTGATCTATACACTGATGTTGAGTAATTACTGAATTTTCATACAGAAAGTCAATATTGAATGTAAAATTTATAGTTTCACAATATATTATAACGTATTCAAATTTTCAAACTTAACATATTCCATTCAAGACTATTTTGTCAAAAATATTAGTGTTTCGGGCAATTTTGGGACGCGAATCAAAGCAATTCGCTATTAAGACATTTGTTTAGGGACACTTTTTTCAAAAAACAACAAAAAAAAAACACAACAAAAAACACCACGCAAAAAGCCAAACAACAACCAACAGACCAAGTACAATATTTTATACGCAATCTGATCTATACACTGATGTTGAGTAATTACTGAATTTTCATACAGAAAGTCAATATTGAATGTAAAATTTATAGTTTCACAATATATTATAACGTATTCAAATTTTCAAACTTAACATATTCCATTCAAGACTATTTTGTCAAAAATATTAGTGCGGGCTTGGGACGAATCAAACAATTCGCTATTAAGACATTTGTTTAGGGACACTTTTTTCAAAGTACAATATTTTATACGCAATCTGATCTATACACTGATGTTGAGTAATTACTGAATTTTCATACAGAAAGTCAATATTGAATGTAAAATTTATAGTTTCACAATATATTATAAGGTATTCAAATTTTCAAACTTAACATATTCCATTCAAGACTATTTTGTCAAAAATATTAGTGCGGGCTTGGGACGAATCAAACAATTCGCTATTAAGACATTTGTTTAGGGACACTTTTTTCAAAGTACAATATTTTATACGCAATCTGATCTATACACTGATGTTGAGTAATTACTGAATTTTCATACAGAAAGTCAATATTGAATGTAAAATTTATAGTTTCACAATATATTATAACGTATTCAAATTTTCAAACTTAACATATTCCATTCAAGACTATTTTGTCAAAAATATTAGTGCGGGCTTGGGACGAATCAAACAATTCGCTATTAAGACATTTGTTTAGGGACACTTTTTTCAAAGTACAATATTTTATACGCAATCTGATCTATACACTGATGTTGAGTAATTACTGAATTTTCATACAGAAAGTCAATATTGAATGTAAAATTTATAGTTTCACAATATATTATAACGTATTCAAATTTTCAAACTTAACATATTCCATTCAAGACTATTTTGTCAAAAATATTAGTGCGGGCTTGGGACGAATCAAACAATTCGCTATTAAGACATTTGTTTAGGGACACTTTTTTCAAAGTACAATATTTTATACGCAATCTGATCTATACACTGATGTTGAGTAATTACTGGATTTTCATACAGAAAGTCAATATTGAATGTAAAATTTATAGTTTCACAATATATTATAACGTATTCAAATTTTCAAACTTAACATATTCCATTCAAGACTATTTTGTCAAAAATATTAGTGCGGGCTTGGGATGAATCAAACAATTCGCTATTAAGACATTTGTTTAGGGACACTTTTTTCAAAGTACAATATTTTATACGCAATCTGATCTATACACTGATGTTGAGTAATTACTGAATTTTCATACAGAAAGTCAATATTGAATGTAAAATTTATAGTTTCACAATATATTATAACGTATTCAAATTTTCAAACTTAACATATTCCATTCAAGACTATTTTGTCAAAAATATTAGTGCGGGCTTGGGATGAATACAAACAATTCGCTATTAAGACA